>QODF01000089.1:263021-353118 GCA_024372805.1 Oostethus manadensis
ACTATCCGGCGGATCCTCCTCTCCAGAACCCCTGAATAGACCTTACCGGGGAGGCTGAGGAGTGTGATCCCACGATAGTTAGAACACACCCTCCGGTCCCCCTTCTTGAAAAGCGGGACCACCACCCCGGTCTGCCAGTCCAGGGGCACCGACCCCGACGTCTGCGCAATGCTGCAGAGTCGTGTCAACCAAGACACGGCCACAGCATCCAGGGCCTTAAGGAACTCCGGGCGGATCTCATCCACCCCCGGGGCCCTGCCACCAAGGAGCTTTTTGACCACCTCGGTGACCTCAGCCCCAGAGATAGTCAAACCCGACTCAAAGTCCCCAGGCACTGCTTCCATGTTGGAAGGCGTGTTGGTGGGATTGAGGAGGTCTTCAAAGTATTCCCTCCAACGGTCCACAACATCTCGGGTCGAGTTCAGCAGCACACCGTCCCCACCATACACGGTGTTGACTGTGCACTGCTTCCCCCGCCGGAGACGGTGGTCCAGAATCTCTTTGAAACCATCCGGAAGTCGTTTTCCATGGCCTCTCCGAACTCCTCCCATGTCCGGGTTTTTGCCTCAGTGACCGCCAGAGCTGCAGACCGCTTGGCCTTCCGGTACCTGTCAGCTGCCTCCAGAATGCCATGGGCTAAGACGGCCTGATAGGACTCTTTCTTCAGCTTGAAGGCATCCCTCACCACTGGTGTCCACCAACGGGTTCTGGGATTGCCGCCACGACAGACACCGACCACCTTACGGCCACAGCTCCGATCGGCCGCATCGACAATGGGGGCACGAAACATCGCCCAATCGGATTTAATGTCTGCTGCCTCCCTCGGAACATGGTCAAAGCTCTCCCGCAGGTGGGAGTTGAAACTCCGTCTAACAGGGGATTCTGCTAGGCGTTCCCAGCAGACCCACACAATGCGTTTGGGTCTGCCAGGTCTGACCGGCATCCTCCCCCACCAGCGGAACCAACTCACCACCAGGTGGTGATCAGTTGACAGCTCCGCCCCTCTCCTCACCCGAGTGTCCAAAACATGTGGTCGCAAGTCCGACGACACAACCACAAAGTCAATCATCGAACTGCGGCCCATGGTGTTCTGGTGCCAAGTGCACATGTGGACACCCTGATGCTTTAACATGGTGTTCGTTATAGACAATCCGTGACAAGCACAGAAGTCCAATAACAAAACACCACTCAGGTTAAGATCAGGGGGGCCGTTCCTCCCAATCACACCTTTCCAGGTCTCACTGTCGCTGCCAACATGAGCGTTGAAGTCACCCAACAGAACAAGGGAATCCCCCGAGGGAGCACTCTCTAGTATTTTCTCTAAAGACTCCAAAAAGGGCGGGTATTCTGAACTGCCGTTTGGCGCATAAGCGCAAACAACAGTCAGGACCCGTCCCCCTACCCGAAGGCGTAGGGAAACTACCCTCTCATTTACCGGGTTAAACTCCAATGTGCAGGCTTGGAGCCGGGGAGCAACAAGAATTGACACCCCTGCTCGTCGCCTGTCATTGCTGGCAACACCAGAGTGGAATGAAGTCCAGCCCCTCTCGAGAGGACTGGTTCCAGAGCCCTTGCTGTGCGTTGAGGTGAGTCCGACTATATCTAGCCGGAATTTCCTCACCTCACGCACCAGCTCAGGCTCCTTCCCCGCCAGAGAGGTTACATTCCACGTATCGACAACTAGCTTCTGTAGCCGAGGATCGGACCGCCAAGGCCTCCGCCTCCGGCCGCCACCCAGCTCTCTTTGCACCCCACCCCTTTGGCCCCTCCCACGAGTGGTGAGCTCATGGGAGGGGGGACCCACGTTACCTTTTCGGGCTGCGCCCGACGGGTGCAGGCCCGGCCACCAGACGCTCGCCATCGTGCCCCGCCTCCGGGCCTGGTTCCAGAGGGGGGCCCCGATGACCCGCGTCCGGGCGAGGAAAAACAAAGTCCAATTGTATCATTCATCATTAGGGTCTATTGAGCCACTCTTTGTCTGGTCCCTCCCCTAGGACCTGTTTGTCATGGGTGACCCTACCAGGGGCATGACAGCCCCCGACAACTTAGCTCCTAGGATCATTGGGACACGCAAACTCCTCCACCACGATAAGGTGGTGACTCAGGGAGGAGACCTTGGGAATTGCACCAGAAAATAAAAATCCCAGTAACTCTAGTGTCAAACATTAGACCACATCAGAAAACAAAACTGAATTTAACAGTTCTTTGTTACATACATATCATGCATACAAACATAAAGGGTGTGTGATATACAATGTGAACTGTGAATGATAAAACATGGACTGTTTTGGAGTATGTCGACGTCCCTCCTTTTTTACTTCCCAGACAGTGCATTGGGTAGCTTTGTTGTTATGTTGTTGTGTGTCACATATGGGTTGACTTTACTGTGGGTGGAGGTAGTGGTCTGGATCACTGCATGTGAAAAGCCATTAAAAAAAAATGTAAACCACCAAAATGTTGTCTTAGATTGACTCTTGACTACTTGCAAGTCATGTTGCCAGCCTGTATGTTAAAAGTTTCTATTCAACACACTGGGCCGTAGTTTGCCCACCTCTGATGTAAGGTTTTTTTGTTGAGTGTTCTTGCAGTTATACCAGGTAGTGCAACATTGTTGTCCTACAAAAACAGAGATGGTGTTAGGTTCTGGTTTTGTTGCTGTGGTTACCCCTTTTTCCTTTTTTTTGTCCCCTCTTTAGATCCGGTGACTTGCTGAAAGGGCGGCGTCACAAGGCCACCTGTAGCCACTTGGCCATTAAGAGTATTTAGCTACCTGGCTGCAGGAGGAGGACGTGGGATCCTACTGCTTTGCCTGTAAGCCACGAAGGTCGTCCTCAACTTGCAGTCCTTTTCACTCACGCCACTAGTGATTCCCAGATGAAGCCCTTGTGATTTACTTTGTGTTAGACTTACCACGGTTTGCCACACGTCCTCCTAGCGCCTCGTGGCCCCATCCTGGGTCCCGGGTACCGGCTATTTTTTTGTATGTTTATATGTTTTGTCAACCCAGATCCTAAATCCGCCAGTTAGCGTTTTTCCACGGTGCCCCCTTTTGGGTTTGTTACTTTTTCTTTTTTATACCCTGTTTTGCACCGTCGCCCTCAGTTGGGCTGTTACCTGCTTCTTTTGTGTGTAGATAAAAGACTAATTGCTCTGCTACGTGGTGTGACTCTGCGTCTAGGATCCTGACCTGCCCAATACGTAACAGATGGACTCTTTTTATGTGTGTCACTAAATCTGTGATTCTCTGTCTCTCAGCACAAATTCTGTTTCCAAGCCGAAAAAGACCTGGAATAAAGACAACACTCCCATTTAAAAAATTCTAGAGGTGAGAAAACCCACATGACCAAGCACTAAATGTCATCACAGCACACTACCATTGCCTTTTGCTTGCTTGTTTAACCACCTGTCTCTGGTCTCATTCAGCATCAGATGGACCCGTCCTGTTCCTTCAAGAACTATTATACTGCGCTCCTCGACGCTACTGAGAGGTCCAACACTGCAGACAGCATCCAGGAGAAGGTTGTCATTCCTTTTTTCTGTCTTGTCATCAAAGACATCTCCTTCCGGGATGAAAGCTCTTCCAACAGGCTTCCAAATGGACACGTCAACCTTGAGTTGGTCCAAAATTAAACACACACTTACTGACACTATAACACTGTAAGAATTAAAGTACAGTGCAACCTCGGTTTTTGCTCTTAATCCGTTCCAAAAGGTCAGACGAAAACTGAAATGTACAAAAACAGAATCAATTTTATGAACATTTAATGTCACATGGCAGTAATTATTTTATTATTATATGATGATTTTATTATATATTATGTATTATTATTATATCATTATATATTATTTCATAAAGAAATTTTTACCTGCTTTTGGGTCAAGTCTGCGCATTCTGAGGTCATCGCCACGACATCATCATGCCACAAAAAACTCATATTACAAAACCTGGCCCATACTATTACACACTTGCCCATGCATTTGATTATCATATTTGTTCTAACACAGATCGATAAGTTGCTTTGAAATGAGAAGTGAAGTTAGAACGTCAAGATGACGAAAAATGCTTGGAATATCTTGTTGCATGATCAGATAATTTTGAAGACTACAATTTTTTATGTCAAAATGAAAAGATATATACATTTAGATGGAAAAGGTGTGGTGCATGATTGACAAATATTATTCCCAGGCTCTCCTACATAAAACGATGTGGCAGGCCAGATTTAGCCCTGAGTTTGACACCTGTGTTCTAGTCCATTACAAACTTACAGTACATTTCAAGAGTAGACGAGTAGAGCTGCATACTTATCATTCCATTGTAAACTACAATTAGCATTACACATAATGGCCTTATTTACTTGGTGTTAGGTGTCTTCTATAAGCCATTCCCCCTCGCTATGTGTTAACTTAGGATCCTTTACATTGCAGTCCTATTGTAACTGGCACTGTCTTTTTACTTTGCTAAACATTCTTTCTTGGACTCAATAGTGTTTCTCACCTTCTTTATTGCAAATTTATTTGCAATATTTTTAAATTAAAAAAGTACAGATTTTTCTAACACTCAGAAATACGCAGTGCACTTGAATGCATCACCAGTACATGGCACTGTGCTTGAAAGGAGGAAGAAAGGAGACAGATACAGAGTTGTTCAACATTCAGTGTGTGTTCTTTCGACAAATAAACCACACATAATAAAGATAACTGAATGATTCCCTTGCCCAAAGCGTTTTTATGTTAATAGAAACACTTAACACTTAAAGTAGTTTAGATGAGCTATGACATGAGTTTGGTGGGGAAAGATTGTTGTTTGATCTGCAGCCATATCCATGTCTTCATGTCCAACAATATTAAAGTCTTCTCCACTGGGAGAGTGACAACAAGTGCTGTAAAGCAGAGTGAAACCTCATCATCATCATCAAATGCGCAAATGTCAATTGCATATTTTTTTGTAGGTTGTTATTGAATGGACTGAGCTATGGTATCAGTGCAATAGAAGTATAGTACTTTAATGGTAGAAAGTTCAACATAAACAAACGTACAGTTTGGTTAAAAGGCATGTTTCAAAGTTACTTTTGTACACCTGTGTAGTGATTTCTAACTCTTACACCAACAAACGGACACTGAAGTTAGAGCTTCAACTCTTTACCGTTTGCCACTCATATCATCAGATGAATAGAGCACACTCAACAATATCAATGGACGACCACACCAAGCTGAACTATCCATCCATCCATCCATTTTCTATGCCGCTTATCCTCATTTGGGTCACGGGGATGCTGGAGCCTATCCCAGCAGACTTTGGGCGAGAGGCGGGGTACACCCTGGACTGATCGCCAGTCAATCGCAGGGCACATATAGACAAACAAACATTCACACTCACATTCATATTCTAATGGACAATTTAGAGCGGCCAATTAACCTAACATGCATGTTTTTGGAATGTGGGAGGAAACCGGAGTACCCGGAGAAAACCCACGCACGCATGGGGAGAACATGCAAACTCCACACAGAGATGCCCAATGGAGATTTGAACCCAGGTCTTCTAGATCTCCTGACTGTTTGGCCAATGTGCTAACCACTCAGCCACCGTGCGGCCCCAAGCTGAACTACTCCATGTAATCTAGCTCATTGAACACAACATACATGAGAACCTTCTCAATACAACACTAATCTCTGTGACTCTCTGCTAGTACTGTGGTTCCTCGGCTGTGATTGTGTTCATCCTGTCCTGTCTGGATTATGCGATCCCATTGTGGTCACAGTGAGGAATCTGAACTTGATCATAATTTAACCAATATGAGCACAGAATACACTTACCATGTCACAGTTATGCATACCATCAGCAATAAAGAAAAAGGCAATGTAACAGTGTGTGGTATTACAGAATTGGGGATGAATGGTGTGTTGTTATTCGAATATGTCGTCTTAGGAACATTAAAATCGGTGCACCTTTCCTTAAAATTTCCGGCATTTTCTAAAAAGTCTGCCATGAAAGCTCACTTTAAAAAGGTTCTACACCAGGTCAACTTCTTGTCTTATGTTATTTTGTGCAAAGCCTGCAAAACAGATGCTTCTTCTTCTGTCGTTTAGTGGCATGTTGGAATGCAACGTTTGGCTTGCATTGTGCATTACCATCAGCTTGTAGAATTTTGCTTTGTTTTGCGCTGATCAACCAGTCGAAGGAAAGAAAATTGTAAGCCAGCTGGCTGGCCCTGTGAATCAAATTCAAAATCTGTTGAAAAAAACAGTCTCATTGTCTCAAGTGTCACAGAACCAGTACTCCGAACTCTGAAGGCATTACATTGACAGAATTTGCATACAACATAAGAAACCTACATGCAACATGCACAGACGTGTGTGGGCAGCACAGTGAAACACACTACAAAATTGAGACTGTAAGGAAAAAATGTATGTAATTTCATGGATCTAGAATTAAGTTGTAAATTTTGATAAGTCCTTCTGATAGTCAGCAGAGAAGACAGAAAATGGATTAGTGACACGTTGCCACACCATCATCGGCAACCAGCAAGTTGTACAAAAAACTTGGGTTGCAAAAGGAGGCCAGTCTGTGTCCGTCTCAGTCTCCACTGTACCTACTGTATGTAATCAGCATCAGGTTTTAAACTCAATAGATACACCTGAGTCCAGGTGTAGGGAGTTCACCAGATCATCCCTGCACTCCAGGTACTGAAGTAACCTAGAGAGAGAGAGAGAGATGGTGGGAGGTGAAGGGGGGGTGCAAAGCAAACCGCAGGGGCCAACACAAATACCACGAACAGGTTTCGATCTGTCATAGAAGCATCTGACTGCAGATATCTGACGGCACCAAGACACCCGACATAATTTCCAACAAAGTAAGTTTTTAAACTATACATATTTATATTTACAATACAATATAATTTATAATATATAATTATATAAATATGTAACAATAATATAGTATAGCGATACTTATATAGAGTTTATTATTACCCCCACCTTGGTATCCTTCCACAGCCCAAAAATATGTAATATGGTTTGCATTTTAAGGTATGAATGTCAGTATGTTTGCTCTTGGCTGGTTTAACTGTTGGACCACAGGGAAGTGGAGTGCAAATGGAGTGCACAGTAGCCTGATAAAGAGCAAAATACAGTGGCCAGTTTGACGCCTTGCTGATTTTTGTAATACTTGTCATACTTAAATATTTCAGCTCAACGAACTAATTGAAATATCAATCATTCAATGACAACACAAGTGAACAAAAAGTGAAGTTTTTAAATGAAACTTTTTATTATTAAGGGAAAAAAATCCAAACCTAAATGGCTCTGTGTGAAAAAGTGATTGCCCCCTAAAGCTAATAATTGGTTGGGCCGGCAGACACTGTTTTTTTCCGGCAGACACACCCCTTTCAACTAATTGGCCAATTGCACAGCCTTAAGAGCGTGCATATCATGAATGCTGGGTTTTGTTTGTTTTCTGAGAATCTACTGCACCTACTGGTAACTTGTTTGCCATGTAGCAATAAAAGTGATTCTTCTAGTTAGTCGCTTTTCATTTTTAGTGCTTGTTCTTGTTCTTTTTGTTCAGCAGTGGTTTTCATCCCGGAACATACAAGCCATTGTTGCTCAGTGTCTTCCTTATGGTGGAGTCATAAACACTGACCTCAACTGAGGCAAGCGTGGCCTGCAGTTCTTTGGATGTTGTAGCGGGGTCTTTTGTGACCTTTTGTATAAGTTGTTGCTGCACTTTTGGGGTAATTTTGATTAGCCGGTCAGTCCTGGGAAGGTTCACCTCTGTTTTCACCATTTGCGGAAACCTTTAGAAATGTAACCTTTTCCAGAGTGACAGACCTGAATTACTTTCTTTTAGGAACAAAAGGCTTAGGACAGACCTTGGAAAAAAACAGGATAAAAATCACAGAGAGATGCAAGGAGTTTGAAATTAACAAACAAAACTAGACAGGGAATGTGGAGGAAAAAATAATCATAGTAGAACCTTGGTTAGCATTCGCCCTTGTTAGTGTGTTTTCGGATTAAGACAAAAAATAAATAAAACACTTTTGTGTGCATTCAGTGGTTAGCATACAATATTGTGAACGTGTTGTGAGTGGGGCTTAAATTGGTAAATTTTTTTAAGTATTAAAATAACATGGATCGAGCAGAAGTTGTTATTTACTTTTTATATAAAAAGTATTTACAAAACAGCCTCAACATTGAGATTCAAATTGTGTGTGTTTAATTATTTTGTAATAATCTGTGTGAATTTGGTGATTCATACAAACATCCAGTGATGGCAAACAGAGAAATAATCTGTCAGCATTGTTCTCTGTATTTTTCTCAAAAGCACTGTGTCAAGTACTATGAGCAAGGCTTCCTAAATGACTTTGTATCACCAGCCAAATAACAACACAGGCAGTGACCAACACAACACAGTCAAGCCAAGCAAGCAGAGAGTCTGTGATGTGTCTGCATGTGAAAGAGTGAGAGGCGTGGCTCCTCTCTCTGCCTGTGACAATCCGCCAATCACAGAGCAAGAAGATAGAATAAATAAGTAGATACCCAATGACGATTTTCCTTCCTTTCCGAGTATCCGCTCCATCCCTAATAATTAGTAACAAGATGAACAGATGTATTTGTTGAGATGTTTGTATAAATGTGATACATGGTGGCTGCTTATGAAGGAGATCTTTAACATTATTCTTATAATATGTGATGTAGGGCGCGCCTCCTGAAACATGACATCAGTGTCTGCCAGCTCCCGCTTGAACAAGACTGTACGGCAACATTACATGAGCCTTCCGCAGGGAGGCAAATGTCAGGTGACTTACATCTGGATCAGCAAAGATGGAGAGCGACTTCGCGGCAAAACCCGAACCCTGGAAACTGAACCAAAAAGTATTGACGGTAAAGTCCTGCTTTTACAAAGGATTATATTGGGGCTGCCTTCGACTAAAGATTTTCATAGTTAAATTTGATTTGTTAAATTCTGTCCATAGTTGACTAACACTTGAATATATATATATTTTTAAGAGCATCGGTAACTGCGATTCCTGCAAATAAAAAGGTTTTGTGACTTTTTTCACCTGAAAGAAAAGGGCTGCAGAACTCAGAAAAACAAACATGGTAGGTGTGTGACAACACTACATAGCATTTATTTTTTTGTGACACAGAATGCAAAAAACAATTTACATAGATGTCTTCTGTCTCAGCTGCCGTTCAGCCCAAAGTGTATGGTGGTCGGCTAGCTCAATACCATTATTTGTACTCTGCTGTTTAGTCATGTTAAGACCCAGTATGAGCAATATAATAAGTTAAAAAATCGTGAAACTTTGCCGTGTGTACACGTCGCCATCTTGTATAAGTACAAGTCTTCTTTTTTTCTCAATTTTGTATTACCAAGAATAAAGCTGAATTTGTATCAAAGTAGGTATTTATAATAAAACAAACATTCTATGTCAATTTGTATTCTCAGCAGCAGCCGTGGGCATCCGGATGTAGTCAGAAGGGTATAATCTTGATCACGTGACATTTTCATATGATTCCACTGCAAGATCAATACTT
The DNA here is from genome assembly GCA_024372805.1 of Oostethus manadensis. Taxonomy (NCBI): domain Eukaryota; kingdom Metazoa; phylum Chordata; class Actinopteri; order Syngnathiformes; family Syngnathidae; genus Oostethus; species Oostethus manadensis. The sequence continues at coordinate 272,559 of QODF01000089.1, forward strand.
GAATCAGACTCCTATGAATCGAATGGTTGAATAGCCGACTATTCCAAAACACTCCTAGATTATGTCATGCAATCCAGACTATAAAGAGATACATTATTCATAAATATTATAACATACTGATTGTCAAATCTCCAGTAATGCAAATTTGATTAAATATATTTTCAATGTTGGTGCATTGATTCACTCATGCATGATGAGAAATTATGCCATAAATGTAAAATAATGTGTGTTCATGAAAATAGAAGTCAGTTTACTAACCTGCAGAAAGCAGAGTATGACAACTCAAAAATCATAATTTTTGTTTATTCACATTAACTCAATTGATGTTAAAGCTCTCATGTGCGTCCAAACAGAAATTCCTGAATGGAACTATTGTTGGGCAACCAGTATCACGCAGGCTCAAATGTCCAACAGTGAAATGTTCCTGGTACCAGTGTGCATGTTTAGAGATCCATTTACCCTTGACCCCAACAAAGTGGTTCTTTGCGAAGTTCTCAATAAAGACCGCCTTCCTTCAGGTACCTTCTCAACTTTCTTGAGTGTCTGTGTCACAATCCAATCGGTGTGCAATCAATGTCTGTTCTGTACAGAAACAAACCATCGAACAAGCTGCAAGAAAGTGATGGACCAGGTCAAAGAGCACCAGATCTGGTTTGGCATGGAGCAGGAATACACCCTCTTAGGAATGGATAAGCATCCGTTTGGTTGGCCTCAGTGGGGATTCCCAGAACCCCAAGGTCAGTATGTGGCAATATACCCTTTTGGATTGTCAGAATTTTTCTGCTCATATTTGTAAAAACTCAAATTCTGTCAGATTGCAAGAGGATTCTGAGGTCTCCTTAACATCACGCCACACAGCCCATAGATTTAACAGAAACTGAAATAATCCATCATAGAGTCCAAGAAACAACAACAACAAAAAACACAGAGTTGAAACTGTGTTTCTCATGGAGCCGAGTCTGAACATGCTCCAGTTTGCAGTGACCAGGTAACAGTGAACAAGTAAAATGTACTTAAAATATTGTTGGAACTCAAATGCTCATGAAAATGTGAACTTCAGAAAGAACTGCCCCACAGTAAAACTAAAGATTTATCATTTCCTCATACTGCTTCGTCTAAATCAGGGGTGTCAAGTCAATTTACCTGGAGGCCGCTGGAGAGAGAATAGGTGAGGCAAGGCAGATGCTGCGATACTTGGTTTGTACAAAGTTGATGAACTACATGTTTAGAGTTAAAGGGCATAGAGAGGCGATTTTTTTCCAAATGCATCTAATGTAGATTTTAAGAGAGTTTTAAGCGAAATAATCAATTAGAAATTGGTTTTACAGCCCATTCGTGTTTTTACTAAGCAATTTTGATTAAAAGAAACCCTAGCAGACGAACTCGTATTGTCCGGCGCACTCGGAATGATCGGCATCGCTCGACAATTTCCGTCGCGTGCCGTCAGATCTGCCACAGACGAATGCGTACCATACAGGGCACACAATCACAGCCTGCTTTTATTGTGCTTGGAACTTTCTTTTACGTGGTTTGATTCGATTTTGCGAAAAAATGGTTATTGTGCAGCTCCGTACTCCCACAATACAAAAGAAAAGGATGGTACGCGGTGCTATGCATTTCCAGCTGATCCAACGCATTTAAGAGCATCTGGCTCAAATTCCTCCTTCTCTGCCATGACTGGAGAATAGTCAGGACAACACACTGAAATTGTACCCAATGTTTGTGGAGCACACCGCTTGTCACATTAACAGTTAAAAAGAAAAAAAAAAAAGGTAAATTCTATGGCTTGGCATGAATAAAAATGCTAGACTACGATGGCTTATGTACATGTACTGTATGCATATGTACACAAAAAACATGCCAACTTGCCAGTCATTGTTTCCTCCTCTATTTCTTCACCACTGGAAACGTCTTCATCCTCGTGTTGCTGGTGTACGACTGGTTCCAACATACAAGGTTGAACCGCCAAATGCGACTTGCTACGGAAAAATCACTGCTTCCTTCATCACTCGAGTCCATGATGACTACCTGGGCTGATTCTGACTTGAAGCAGATATGACGGAATCGACTCGCCCCCTAACGGTCAACTAACTATTTCATTAAAGTTCCAAAGGGCGCGAATTCACATTTCTGAATTTTTCAAACGTGCATAACTTTATATATAGGCTTGCTATTACAACCAAATTTCGTAGAATGATTTGAATGGGCTTACATATCATACTGAAAAAATGGCATTTAAAAAAACCCTTTCAATGCCCTTTAACATAGTTGTTTTTTATTCCCAATAGTGGTAGTTGCCTTATGTGTGTTTAAATACATGTTTTGTTGTCATTTTCATGTTGGCACCGAGATTTTAGTGTTCTGTCTAGTGGCCACACCCTCTTTTGTTTACCTGTGTGACAAGCTCACTGTGACTTCATTGTTGCTTTGTGCCTCTGAACTTGTACAGACTTTGCAGGTCACATTTACACTAATCTTTAATGTCAAGTAGAAGGCCACCAACTATGTCCAGACAGGCCATGTGTTTGAGACCCCTGATCTAAATGCTCCAACTGAATAAGTGTCCAATTATTTAATAGCCATCATAAACATACTGCAAAGATCGACCTGCTTCCCTTCCCCTACCGCCCCATGAGTGCTCAAAGATGGACAGACTAGGTGTCAATGGCCCCTCTCCATCCTGGTTTTCCTGACATCCAGCACCACAGCTGCTAAAAAGGCACCTTGTTCTGCCTGGAAGCTTGCCCAGCGATGCTTTATGGATGCTGGGGAAGTGTGGCGGCCATTGGGGATTATGGCAACCTGCAATTACTGTATGCAACCAAGCCTGGAAGCCTGTGGCTTTGGCTCTGGCGCTCACACGTTGCCACCAGCGCAGTGAATCAGTACATATAAGGATACATATAAGAATGCATCCATGAAGGCTGATTTGGTGTAGAGGCATTATTTTTTATCTGCTACAACTAGAAAAGCACTCGACAAGCGCTGTAGTTCCCGCCCATATTGTGATTAACACCAAAGTAATAATCCTACATTTTTTGGATCTGTTTTTGATATTTTGTAGAACCTTTTGCAAACTTGTCCTGTATTTTTTCCCAAGTGTCCTGACTATTTTTTGTGGATTTACATACACAAATCCCAAATATGGTCCTATCTTGCCATGTTGAAGAATTCTTTAAAAAATTCCTGGATCGATGATCCGGATCACCCCCACAATTTAGTCAGTTCTTCCATATCCCATTTCTGACAATTCCTGAAAATGTCATCTAAGACCATTCCGAACTTGCAATGCATCTGGACATCCTATCATTTTCCAAATTTTGTATCCTGTTTGGGGTCACTTTAAAAGCCGAAGTGCACCTGATTTTTGACTACACACACAACTAGAGTCAATGTGTTGGAACTGATCCCATACCAGCTGCCCGAAGGTCTCCTACTGTCTAGGTTTTGAAAATAGTGAACGCAAATTATCATGGGTTATATGAATACCAATAAATAAAATAAGATTTATAGTAAATAATAGTAAAGAGTACATTAGCGCCTAACACTCCACAATGGGTGTTTTCACAAAGCTACTACAAGCCAATAAATGTTGGGCTCTGCAGCTGAATGTGTCAAGAGACATAGCCGACGTGGCACATTTGAAGTGTGTGTGCTCTTGTTTATTTTTACTTAATTATTCTTTAACTTACTTATTTCTAGTTGCTTAGTTAGATGAGGATTAACTCACTGAAACGTGGACTGGGGGTTATATCTCTGCCGTCTGAGCCTCCTTGGGGAAATAGGGGCTGATACCTCCTCTGGCCTTGGGCTGGGCGGTCCCGTGTTGGGGCTGGGCAAGGAGTTTCCTAGAGCGACCGGGTCCTGTTCCTTGGGGGGGAAACAAAACATTTTCTATATATATCAATCCCATTTACTTAAAGTAAACTCTATTATAACCAATTTCAACAAATTCATGGCTTTTAACTGTTTGGATGGTGCCAAGCAATGTAGATATTGAAAAGCCTTCTTCTTTAAGGTCACTACGACAATGGGGTGGGAGCAGACAAAGCCATTGGACGGGACATTGCGGAATGTCACTACAAGGCTTGTCTGTATGCAGGGATCAAAATCGGTGGAGCCAATAGCGAAACGATGCCATCCCAAGTAAGTGTGGAGAAATAGTCATCGGTGTAGCTTGATGTCATTATTCATTCATTTTTACGTGTTCTTGTCCTTGACTTTTCATTGTGCAGCCACACAGAACCTCTGCTAAATTCAGTCTTACACATGAACAAACCATTGCAGGCACATTGTATGCACCATTGTACTTAGAAAACGTGTAGTTGCGCTACATCACATCTTGTTAAAGAATCTTCCTACAGGAGAACATGGAGTGAAGTGACTTCTGAGACAGCGCCCTCTGCTGGATTTATAGCTGCAGCATTCTTTTCTCTAAACACATAGAGCCATTAAACCACTATCTATTTAAGTTACCATAAACACATGACTTACAATTTAAAGCAAAGACAAGCAATCAACAAATGCTTTGGGACTGTGCTGCTTTTTATGGTTTCTGCAATGACAATAAAGTTTCTTCTGTTACATTCAGTGGGAGTTCCAGGTGGGTCCATGCGAGGGGGTTGAGCTGGGAGATCAAATGTGGGTTGCACGCTTCTTGTTGCACCGTGTGTGTGAAGATTTTGGGGTTCTTGCAACACTGGACCCCAAACCAATGAAGGGAAACTGGAACGGTGCCGGTGGACACATGAATGTCAGCACCAAGCAGATGAGGGAAGAAGGAGGGCTACAGTGAGTAACAGTTCTAATTTGCCAAAGCCTTGAATGATTGGTCTGAGTTATTTTATTTGCTCTTGTTGTGGCCACAACTGCAAGTGAGGCTAGCAGGAGCATGGCCTTTATTTGTACACAATGTTCCCTCTAAGCTGCGCGTGTGTGCACAAAATACAATCCAACCTGACCTGTAAATGAAATAAACAGCTAATAGTTTATTCCGCACCACTTTGCACTGCATCTCAGTGACCGGTGGCGACAAGCTGTACCAACACATGACACAATGACCACGCTGTCCAGCTAATGATAAGATAGACACTTTATTCATCTCCAAGGGAATTTTAGGTACACAGAGCTGCTAGAAAGGCAGCCACTCACTGCGGCATTATTTTGGAAAAAAAAAAGATCTTACCTGCACTTATTTACTTACACATCCAATCATGGCCGGATATACTGGATAAAGGAAGGAAACATGGCATTGATTTTAAATACATTTGCAAGGCAGGACTGCAAAACAGAAATAAAGTCAAATAAGAATATCTAATTAAGAGGGGTGTAACGACCATCCACTATATCAGTGGTTGTCAGTTATTTTCTGTCATACCCCCATACGGGACAGACATCCCCCCCATTTGGAATACTATTGACTAACTGATAATATCTGTTTATTTATCTGCAATGCACAAAATGAACTTGAAACTAAAACAAGTAAAACTCAACAAAATGGAGCGCTGTGAAGAATACAAGTGTATTCACAAATCAAATTGCATTTCGAGAATGATACATTTTTACATGTTGGCAGTTCAGGTTTACAATAACAGTGAAAGTATTCTCTGCTCATCAGGGCCCTTGACAGTTCACTGCGCCTCCCCCAGGCGGACCTGCCCCACTATTTGAGAAGCACTGCACTATATGAATGTATGAATTTATATTCCTATGATTCAACTACACAGATTTGTATTCAGCAAACTTGCCGTCCCAGATATATATAGAGATATGTGGATCTAACATGGTTTAATCGACTAAAAGGATACTAGGCAATGAAGCATTGAATTTAAGCACAGCAGGATTTATATGATGATAAAGTTCAACGTTACTAGTGCAACTGTTTGACTTTGTGTGTAGCTTGATTAGTCATGACTGTTGACTGGAGCACACAGATCAGGTCATGTAAAAGCGACTATTGTGTGCAAGCCCCATATTTTAGGGATGCAAAAATCTGAGACCGAGCGTGCGTGCTCTGTTAGGAGAGTTCATGTGGATGTCTTTAAAAATGCAATTTCTTTCATAGGATATTGGGTGTATTTTCATGTTTGATAGGTAGATTACTTATTGCCCTTTAATTTAAAATCAAATTTAAACTGAGTGTGGGACACTGAAAGTAAGTCCAACCTTAAACCTTTCAAACTCATGGATCGGAGCTTCGAGACAAGCTAAACCATCCATCCATCCATCCATTTTCCACCGCTTATCCGGGTCCGGGTCGCGGGGGCAGCAGCTTCAGTAGGGAAGTCCAGACTTCCCGGTCCCCAGCGACCTCTTCCAGCTCCATCGGGAGGACACCAAGGCGTTCCCAGGCCAGCTGTGAGACATAGTCCCTCCAGCGTGTCCTAGGTCTTCCCGGGGGCCTTCTCCCGACTGGGCATGCCCGAAACACCTCACCAGGGAGGCGCCCGGGAGGCATCCGGACTAGATGCCCGAGCCACCTCAACTGGCTCCTCTCGATGTGAAGGAGCAGCGGCTCTACTCTGAGCTCCTCCCGGATGGCCGAGCTCCTCACCCTATCTCTTAGGGTGAGTCCAGCCACCCTACGAAGGAAACTCATTTCCGCCGCTTGTATCCGCGATCTCATTCTTTCGGTCATGACCCATAACTCATGACCATAGGTGAGGGTGGGAACGTAGATCGATCGGTAAACAGAGAGCTTTGCCTTCCGGCTCAGCTCTCTCTTCACCACGACGGTCCGGTACAGCGACCGCATTACTGCAGATGCTGCACCGATCCGTCTGTCGATCTCACGCTCCAACCTTCCCTCACTCGTGAACAAGAACCCGAGATACTTGAACTCCTCCACCTGAGGCAAGACCTCACTCCCAACCCGGAGGGTACAGTCCACCCGTTTCCGACTGAGAACCATGGCCTCGGATTTGGAGGTGCTGAGTCTCATCCCAGAAGCTTCACACTCAGCTGCAAACCGCTCCAGTAAACGCTGAAGGTCACAGCCTGATGAGGCCATAAGGACCACATCGTCTGCAAATAGCAGAGACGAGATCCTAAGGTCACCAAGCTGGACTCCCTCAACACCTTGACTGCGCCTAGAAATTCTGTCCATGAAGATTATGAACAGAATCGGTGACAAAGGGCAGCCTTGGCGGAGGCCAACGTTCACCGGAAACAAGCTCGACTTACTGCTGGCAATGCGAACCAGGCTCCTGCTTCGATTGTACAAGGACCGAATGGCACGTAGAAGCGGACCATCAATCCCGTACTCCCGGAGCACCCCCCACAGGACACCACGAGGGACACGGTCGAATGCCTTTTCCAGGTCTACAAAGCACATGTAGACTGGTTGGGCAAACTCCCACATACCCTCGAGTACCCTTGCAAGGGTGTAGAGCTGGTCCAGTGTTCCGCGACCGGGACGAAAACCACATTGCAGCTCCTCTAACCGAGGTTCGACTAACGGTCGTACCCTTCTCTCCAGCACCCTGGAGTAGACTTTCCCAGGAAGGCTGAGGAGTGTGATCCCCCTATAGTTGGAACACACCCTCCGGTCACCCTTTTTAAAAATGGGGACCACCACCCCGGTCTGCCAGTCCAGAGGTACTGTTCCTGACTTCCATGCAATGTTGTAGAGGCGTGTCAACCAACACAGTCCTCCAACATCCAGAGCCTTGAGAAATTCTGAGCGGAACTCGTCTACCCCCGGAGCCTTGCCACTGGGGAGTGATTTGACTACCCCAATTACCTCAGCCACGGTGATAGAACTGTCCACGTACGTATCCTCAGACTCTGCTTCCTCTATGGAAGGCATGTCAGTGGGATTGAGAAGGGCCTCGAAGTATTCCTTCCACCGACCAACTATATCCACAGTCGTGGTCAGCAAGCCCCCGTCCGCACTGTAAACAGTGTGAACTGGGGGCTGCTTCCCCTTTCTGAGGTGTCGGACGGTTTGCCAGAACCTCTTCGAGGCCGACCGAAAGTCGTGCTCCATAGCCTCACCGAACTCCTCCCACACCCGAGTTTTTGCCTCGACCACCGCCGAAGCCGCGTGCCGCTTGGCCTGCCGGTACCTGTCAGCTGCTTCGGGAGTCCCGCAAGCCATCCATGCTCGATAGGACTCCTTTTTCAGCTTGACGGCAGCCCTAACCCCCGGTGTCCACCATCGGGTTCGGGGCTTGCCACCACGACTGGCACCGACCACCTTGCGGCCGCAACCACAACTGGCTGCCTCAGCAATAGAGGCACGGAATACGGCCCATTCGGACTCAATATCCCGGTCCTCCCTCGAAATGCAGGCGAAGCTCTGCCGGAGATGAGAGTTGAAGACTCGACGAACGGGAGATTCTGCCAGACGTTCCCAGCACACCCTCACTACGCGTTTGGGTCTGCCAGGTCTGTCCGGCATCCTTCCCCGCCATCTAATCCAACTCATCACCAGGTGGTGGTCAGTTGACAGCTCAGCCCCTCTCTTCACCCGCGTGTCCAGAACATACGGACGCAGGTCTGATGATACGACCACAAAGTCGATCATAGACCTGCGACCTAGGGTGTCCTGGTGCCAAGTGCACTTATGGACATCCTTATGTTCGAACATGGTGTTCGTTATGGACAAACTGTAATTCGCACAGAAGTCCAGCAACAACACACCGCACGGGTTCAGGTCAGGGAGGCCGTTCCTCCCAACCACGCCCCTCCAAGTCACACTGTCATTGCCCACATGGGCGTTGAAGTCTCCCAGTAGAACTATGGAGTCACCAGCTGGGGTGCTCTCCAGCACCCCTCTGATAGACTCCAAGAAGGCTGGGTACTCTGAACTGCCGTTCGGCGCATAGGCACAAACCACAGTCAGGACCCTTTCCCCAGCCCTAAGGCGTAGGGAAGTAACCCTCTCGTTTACTGGGGATGACTCCAACACAGAGGCACCAAGCCGGGGGGCTAACAATAAGCCCACACCAGCTCGCCGCCTCTCCCCAGCGGCAACTCCAGAGAAGAACAAGGTCCAGCCCCTCTCAAGGAGTTTGGTTCCAGAGCCTAAACTGTGGGTTGAGGTGAGTCCGACTATATCTAGTCGGAATCTCTCCGCCTCTTCCACAAGCTCGGGCTCCTTCCCCACCAGAGAAGTGACATTCCATGTCCCAAGAACCAGATTTGGTCGCCGAAGCCCAGGTCGCCCGGACACCCGCCCTCGACCACTGCCCAAATCACACAGCACCGGACCCTTATGCTTGCCCCTGCAGGTGGTGGGTCTGCGGGGGGGAGTTCCCGTGCGGCTTCTTCGGGCTAGGCCCGGCCAGGTCCCACGGGTGAAGACCTGACCACCAGGCGCTCGCCTGCGAGCCCCTCCCCCAGGCCTGGCTCCAGGGTGAGGCCCCGGTATCCCACGTCCGGGCGAGGTGCGGTCACTCCTCATGTTTCTCTTCATATGGGTCTTCTGAATCACTCTTAGTCTGGCTCGTCACCTAGAACCTGTTTGCCTTGGGAGACCCTACCAGGGGCATACGGCCCCTGACAACATAGCTCCTAGGATCACTCGGGCACTCAAACCCCTCCACCGCGGTAAGGTGGTGATTCACGGAGGGGAAGCTAAACCATAAGAAGGATATTAATTCATCTTATAATATCTATCTGCAGATGAAACTTCATTAAAATCTGATGGTGCAAAACCTGTAAATGTTAATACAGCGTGCTGCTGCACTAAGCGTGTGAGGCCTACATGACAATTATGACATTTGATTTTCTTCCTTGGATTTTTTCATTATTGAAAATAACAATGGATACTTCTATAAAGAATGTCACAGCCTAAGTTATGATATATTTTGTAGTACGGCTTCACTTGCCAAGGTCTGTGGGTCGATCACAGATTTTTTCTTGACTCAATCGTAAAGTAATGAGAACTAAAGGCATTGTTTCCAGCTATGAAATTTGCTCAAACTTTCTCAATACTTGGGGAACAGAAGTGAATGAGGTATCAAATTAAAGTTTTTCATGTTTTATCAGATAAAATTAATCAGACTTGATTTATGTCAACCTGTGAAGTCATTCAATGTTAATTCAACCTGGAGTGTGTTACCCAAAAAATAAAATGTGAATGCATTTGCCATTAATTTGTTGTTTTCTTGTTTGTTCATATCCATAAATTATTAAAATATGAATTATTAAATTATATATTAATTTGTATATGATTCCCTTACAAAAAACAAGAATCCACAAAACTCCAGTATCTAGGTATTTATTTCACTATCAGGCTGGTTAAATTTTGACTAAAAAGTTTTTAAAGTAAATGACTCATTTTGGAGTGTATTGTTGTAAATTAAAGTCCTTGAATCAAATCGGCAACCACAAATGGTGATACAAATCGAATTGTTATTAAAATGAATCGTTACACCCATACTAATTAACAATAGAAATGGTAAAGAAGAAAAGAAATGGAAAATAAAATAATAAACTAGCGGTTTTCTACAAGATTAAGATGGTTAATTGTATGAGACCATGGTTTGTTTTGTCTGATGTTGAGAATACAGAAAGCTACATTGTGGAATCTTCATTGCTGTCAGTTTGAAATCACTCATATACAACATATTGACAGGATTGAAAGTTCTCAGTTCTCAGGTTTCGAAACTACAGTGTGCACGTCTGATGCCCCTCATAGTGGTCCAAGGAATGCTTAGGTTATTTTTGTGTATGCTCACACAGTGGGAGAATTAAGGGGAACATTGTTTGTACACATACTGTAATGTAAGTTATTAGAGACAGGTACAGAACATGGATGGATGCTCCTAAATGGTTTTGTGGTGTTTGTGCAATTTTGTGCTATTTGCCCAAATGTGTGCAATTGTCCATGACTTGTGTACCTTCTGATGACAGATACATTGAGAAGGCCATTGAGAAGCTGAGCAAACGACACATGGAGCACATTAAAGTGTATGACCCACACAGAGGTCAGGATAACACGAGACGTCTCACGGGTCACAATGAGACTGCTAATATCAACAAATTCACTGCTGGAGTCGGCGACCGAGGTGCCAGTATCCGCATTCCTTTGCACGTGAGCTGTGACAAGAAAGGGTACTTCGAAGACCGCCGCCCTGCAGCAAACTGTGATCCATACCTTGTGACCAAAGCCATTGCAAGCACCTGCCTGCTTGATGCTGTGGAGCAAGTTAAAAGCAATTAGATGAGATGGGAAGTTTCAGCCTTTTGGGAATGGAATTGGCATTGGTGTTGGTATTTGAATTGGTAATGGTATTGGTAATAATAATAGTTCAGTTTATTTCAAACATGAGTCAAAGAAGATTAAAATGTGACAATATTTCTCGTTTAGAAAATATATTTCTTGCGAGAACAGGGCAGCAAGCAGTCTATCAAAGTGTGAACTATGGCATTGCTAATGTGAATGATGATACATATATTATGGACATGGCAGTGTGTGAGGCAGGATCGGAACTGCTTGTTAGGTGGTCTGCGCACAGTATATCTTTTTAATCCGACCACTTTGTTCCCAGCGCCATTCGTCACTTTGCTGGTGCTTTTTTCATTAGAGTTCAACAGCTGTGACTGTTAATCTGTAATAATTCTAACTTTGCCAGATCAAGACAAGAGCACCTCATAAGACTTGAAAATATGTGATATGCAGTCTACTGTACATAACAACTCATCAACATAAATGATTAGTAGTAGCAGCTACAACTGCTGTCAACATTTTAACTTGAATAATTTGTAGTATTTGTTTCAATATACAGTATGGAAAGAAGTTCAAGTTACAAGCGCCATGTGTGCAAAAAACATTTCACAATGTACCGGCATTGTTTTATGACTCGGTTAAATAAAAAGATTTGTCCAGTCCTATGGTTTGACATTGTAGTTTTCCTAAAAGTAACGTTAAAATATCGACCCATCTCGTGAAGCCAATATCATGTATCATCTTGTCTAGGGAGTATATTGTAACATTTTCAGCAAGCCATTAAATGAACACCTGCACACAGAACCACAGCAACATCACCTAATCAAAGGATAATAAGCTAAATCCTTAACATTACGAAACTTCAAATAAAGGTTGTTATTAGTAATTAGTATGTGTGTCACAAGGCACCCAGAGATTGGATCCATGAGCACGGACGAAATTAGTATAATTAACATTAAAAAGTACAATACAGTATAATACATTATGACTGGACAAACATTCCATTCCATTTTCCTCCGCTTGTCCGGGTTTGGGTCGTGGGGGAAGCAGTTTCAGTAGGGAAGTACAGACTTCCCTGTGTCCGGCGAACTCTTCCAGCTCCACCGGGAGGACACCAAGGCGTTCCCAGGCCAGCTGTGAGACATAGTCTCTCCAGCATGTCGTAGGTCTTTCCCGGGGCCTTCTCCTGGGCATGCCCGAAACACCTCTCCAGGTAGGCGCCCGGGAGGCATCCGGACTAGATGCCCAAGCCACCTCAACTGGCTCCTCTCCATGTGAAGGAGCAGCGGCTCTATTCTGAGCTCCTCCCGGATGACCGAGCTCCTCACCCTATCTCTTAGGGTCCAGCCACCCTACGGAGGAAACTCATTTCCATCGCTTGTATTCGCGATCTTGTTTTTTAGTCATGAACCATAAGGGTTCATGACCGCACGGTGGTCGAGTGGTTAGCACGTTGGCCACACAGTCAGGAGATATGGAAGAACAGGGTTCGAATCTCTGTTGGGAATCTCTGTGTGGAGTTTGCATGTTCTCCCTGTGCGTGCAAGGGTTTTCTCTGGGTACTCCAGTTTCCTCCGTTATTCCAAAAACATGCACATTAGGTTAATCGGTGACTGTAAATTGTCCATAAGTATGAATGAGTGATTGTGAATGTTTGTTTGTCTATATGTGCCCTGTGAGTGACTGGTGACCAGTCCAGGGTGTACCCCGCCTCTCGCCCAAAGCCAGCTGGGATAGGCTCCAGCATATCCGCGAACCTAATGAGGGTAAGCGGCATCTAAAATGAATAAATGAATGAATATTTAAGATCAAACAATTGCTTTGATATTATACAATAATAATATGCAGTATGAACAGAATCGGTGACTAAGGGCAGCCTTGGCGGAGGCCCACATTCACCGGAAACAAGCTCGACTTACTGCTGGCAATGCCAACCAGGCTCCTGCTTCGAATGTACAAGGACCAAATGGCACGTAGTAGCGGGCCACCAATCCTGTACTCCCGGAGCACCCCCCACAGGACACCACGAGGGACTCGGTCGAATGCCTTTTCCAGGTCTACAAAGCACATGTAGCCCGTTTGGGGCAAACTCCCACATACCCTCCAGTACCCTTGCAAAGGTGTAGAGCTGGTCCAGAGCGACCAGGACCACATTTGCAAAACCACATTGCAGCTCCAGTAACCGAGGTTCGACTAACGGTCGTGCCCTTCTCTCCAGCACCCTGGAGTAGACTTTCCCAGGAAGGCTGAGGAGTGTGATCCCCCTATAGTTGGAACACACCCTCCGGTCACCCTTTGTAAAAATGGGGACCACCACCCCGGTCTGCCAGTCCAGAGGTACTGTTCCCGACTTCTATGCAATGTTGTAGAGGCGTGTCAACCAACACAGTCCTCCAACATCCAGAGCCTTGAGGAATTCCGAGCGGAACTCGTCTACCCCCGGAGCCTTGCCACTGGGGAGTGATTAAACTACCCCAATTACCTCAGCCACGGTGATAGAACTGTCCACGTACGTATCCTCAGACTCTGCTTCCTCTACGGAAGGCATGTCAGTGGGATTGAGAAGGGCCTCGAAGTATTCCTTCCATCGACCAACTATCTCCACAGTCGAGGTCAGCAAGCCTCGCACTAAACAGTGGGAACTGGGGGCTGCTTATTATTAATTAAAAATCCTTCTAAAATTACAGCTATACAACTATTTCCAATTTCTTCTTGCAATATTTCTTCTCATAATTATGACTTAGTTCCATAAAAAATTTGGACTTGGACTCATTTACATCATACAACATTAAACATTTATTTAATTTCCCCTCATCCGAATTTTCAATATTTACATTATTCTTGTAAAATTACAACTTTTTTCTCTTAATATTTTGATTTTATTCTTGTGAAATTACTGCGGATGTTTCCATTTCTGTTGTGGGTTTTTTAGTTTTTGTTAAATTTTATTTTCAGAATGTGCGACGACCTAATAAAACAGCCTGTCATATCTAGCACATCTTTTACACAGTTGCTGAAGTCAAATTGAACATAAGTGCTGATGAATTCCTGTCATTAGCACAATTATTCAGATGACAAAATAGCTTTTTCACCCGAAGTTGTTCTCATCAATCCCCTCATACAAGAACTGCCAGTGTGCATCTGCAATGACAGGCAGATGGCTTCAGCACAAACATAAAAAGGCTGCCAATCAGGACCTATGGTTTTATACACCGGTAACAACCAAAAAACATATACCAAACAGTTGCAAGCAATAACTAAGTAGCAAAGAAAGTTGAAACTAAGTAGTAAATTGCAGTCATAATTGATGTTCTAACCATAAAGTCATAGGGATCGTGGCCAAATCTAGCCAATTTCAGGTGTGGGCAGTGTGACACTTTAGACTACATACTTGAAGAAAGCAAACATTGCTCATTGTTACTACTGGCATTGATGATTCTGAATATTGATACAAATATTATATGACCTTCTACAGGTTATGGTGATGTAGTTCTTAAAACATGCATGTTAGGTTAATTGGAGACTCTAAATTGTCTATTAGAGTGTGAATGGTTCTATGTCTGCCCTGCGATTGACTGGCGACCAGTCCAGGGTGTACCCCGCCTCCCGCCCAAAGTCAGCTGGGATAGGCTCCCGCATACCCGCAACCCTAATGAGGATAAGCGGTATAGAAATTGGATGGATGGATGGATGGTGTGAAAGTGAGGGTAAATGTTTGTTTGTCTATACATGTCCTATGATTGACTGGTGAGTAAGTCCTGGGTGTACCCTGCTTCTCACCCAAGGTCAGCTGGGATAGGCTTCATGTCATCCACAACACTAAGTAAAGAGAATCGGTATACAAAATGAATAGGTGGATAAGATAATTTATTTGAAATGTTCTTACAAAAATCCTAAAAAATATACCTAACAGAGAGGCACAACCTGGAGCTACAGTATATATTAGTATTTACTTACCAATTGGCAAGACCAGGAAAAAAGGTAGCCAACACAGAATTAAGCATCCGACAACAACTCCAAGGGTCTTGGCTGCTTTCTCCTCTTTTGGTAATTTGAGCATCTTGGACAGAGTGTCGGTGATATATTTTGACCTCCCAGTGTCGTTATCTTTTTCATGCTTGCCCGTCTGGGCAGCTTTCCCTCTGTGCACCCTTAGCATCGCCCCCTCAGTCTCAACTCCCGCTCCATCACTTCTTCTCTTGAGGGTTTCTGTCTCTCTCTTTGCAACACTATAAACGCGGCAGTTCATGGACAAGATGATGGCCAGCGGGATGTAAAAGAGCCTAATGCTGAGAACAAGGCATAGCTCCTCCGTGATCCGGCACACTGTTTCATCTTCAGGGTCAGGTTCCTTCCAGCCAAACAGAGGGCCCACAGATATGGCTGCCGAGACACCCCGGCGAGCAGCCACTGCAGCCAGGCCTCGTCGGCCAGTGGCGATGGTCGGGTAGCAGAAAGGACAGCTAACGGCCAGGTAGCGGTCGATCGAGATCACACACAGACTGAGGATGGAGGCGGTGCAGCAAAGGACATCCAGGGCTGCCCAGACATTGCAAAAAGACCACCCAAACACCCATCTGCCGAGGGCTTCTGAGGTGGCAGAGAAAGGCAGGACCACAGCGCTGAGCAGTAGGTCGACCACAGCCAGGTTGGCGATGAAGTAATGGGTCACAGAGCGCCAGTGGTGATGGCACAGCACTGAAAGGATGACCAGGATGTTGCCAAGAACACCGAATACCATGAAGACCACCATCACCATTCCCAAAAGAACCACTTTGACAATGTCCACCGCTGGATTGATGGTGGAGCTGCAATTGGGACAGGTCTCATACTTAAACAAAACATTCATGCTCCCTAAATGCGGACTGTATTGTCACATTTCTTCACACTTCAACCATACACAACCACCTGCTCCTCTTAGTGTAGGGATCAAACATTTCATCTTGTCCCTCTACTTTAATTTGTAGATGCAGCATCACACTGCACAGCCAGTTTTTTAGGCCGAATGAAATATTTACACAGACAAATTTAGCCATTTCTTGTCATCATCCTTCCAGTAGGGCACAATAAAAATGACAAATATTCACACTTCACGAGGCAGTCACTGGTGGGTTTTGTGTCTTGTGTTCGTTCATGATGACAAATGTTAGAATCAAGAGACCTGTTTAAAAACAGAACAGAAGAAATTAATTACACATAGCAACACTTTCAGGAGGTAATTCTTTCAAAGTTTTATTTAAATTCACTCTGAAATGTTTGAAAACAAAAGGATATTACCTGAGAGTTACAGGCTAACCTGGATCTGATGAGATGTTGTACAATAGTTGTACAATAACAACATTACTTGTTGCAATATGACATAATCACCACAGAGGCATTAGTTGTATGAAAAACAACACACAGATGCAAGGATGGAACCACATTTGCTAAAGTGAGGTAAAATGCATCAAGACAGAAGCATTTTATTGGTTGTGCTCCATGAGTTGCTGCCATTCTCTTTGCATGTTTTGCGGTTGTAAAGCTATTTCACGTAGTTTACCCCTACTTTCATGTGTAACCCGCCTGCTCCGCACAACCCAGGGTTTGCAGAAAGAGTCAAGGGCCATCAAGTTAAAAGCCGAGATTGTTAACTCCAGCATGACTCTTAAGGTTTCAGGAAGTGAGGTTTACCAACATACATCCATGCTGCCTGGTACTCACACATGAAGAACATCAGGGAATTGAGCACAGTATTTTGCTGTGATTTTTGTTGTAAAATGGTTGGCCATAATGTACATGGAAGTCACATGGTGATGCATAATTTGCGGGGATTGATTGAATTTGTACCAATTGGTGCGGTATACATACTTACAGCGGTACTACAGTTAACGTCTGCCCCGGTTAGTGCATTTGTCTGTTAACAACCAAAACTTTGGCTAAAATTTTGGCCCACTTTTTTAGTTTCCAAAATCCCATCTGGTTTGCTTATGCCACCATCTTGTGTATCTTGTATCAAGCAATGCATAATGGGCCGCAGGCGCATTTTTAGCCCATTTGTATCAGAGTTCTCCTCCCTGAGTCACCATCTTATCGTGGTGGAGGAGTTTGTCTGTCCCAATGATCTTAGGAGCTAAGTTGTCAGGGGATGTCATGCCCCAGGTAGGGTCACCCATGAAAAACAGGTCTTGAGGGAGGGACCAGACAAACAGTGGCTCAATAGACCCCAATGATGCACAAGAACAATGGAATTCGTTCACGCTCGCCCAGACGCGGGTCACCGGGGCCCACCTCTGCAGCCAGGCCTGGAGGTGGGGCACGATGGCGAGCGTCTGGTGGCTTGGCCTGCACCCATGTGGCCCGGTCGTGCACAGCCCCAAAAGGTAACGTGGGTCCCCCCTCTCATGAGCTCACCACTCATGGGAGGGGCCAGAGGGATCGGGTGCAAAGAGAGCTGGGTGCCGGCTGGAGGCAGAGGCCTTGGTGGTCCAATCCTCGGCTACAAAAGCTAGTTGTCGGTACGTGGAATGTCACCTCTCTGGCGAGGAAGGAGCCTGAGCTAGTGCGTGACGTGGAGAAATTCCGCCTAGATATAGTTGGACTCACCTTAACGCACAGCAAGGGCTCTGGAACCAGTCCTCTCGAAACATGTCAGAGTCAGAGTTGCGGAGGTCAGAGGTGAGGGTGTTCCAGAGCTGGGGGGCAGAGCGACTGAAAGCTCTACTCCACATGGTGACAAGGCGGGCCGGGGGGACAGTAAGCTGGAGAGAGGAGGAGCGGAGTGACCGAGCGGGTGTTGCAATATGAAGGAGGTTGGTCAGGTATGGGGGCGTGAGGTAGTGTATGGCTTTGAATGGTGGCAGAAGGATTTTGTAATGGATGCGTTGTGTGATGGGGAGCCAGTGGAGATGTTTGGCGTACTGGTGAGATGCGGTTTATGGAGGTTGTGTTTGTGATGATGCGAGCGGCGGAGTTTTGTACCTGTTGAAGTGGACATGTCACCTCTCTGGCGGGGAAGGAGCCTGAGCTGGTGCGTGAGGTGGAGAAATTCCTGGTAGATAGAGTCGGACTCACCTCAACGCACAGCAAGAGCTCTGGAACCAGTCCTCTCGAGAGGGGCTGGACTTAATTCCACTCTGGTGTTGCCAGCAATGAGAGGCGACGGGCAGGGGTGGTAATTCTTGTTGCCCCCCGGCTCCAAGCCTGCATGTTGGAGTTTAACCCAGTAAACGAGAGGGTAGTTTCCCTACGCCTTCGGGTGGGGGGACAGGTTCTGACTGTTGTTTGCGCTTATGCGCCAAACAGCAGAAAATGCGAAAATGCGCACAAATCCAAAAACTTGACTAATTTAGTTGATAATCACTGTCGTGTGACCAGTCTGTTTGCGGATTTTAAGTTCTGTTGAATTGTATCTTGGGCACAAAGTCTGCGTTGGTTGAGTGACTTTCGCAGAATACCTCCAAGCTCAGTTAGATAAGAGTATGAACTCAGGTATGAAATCAAGTGTATCTACAGTATTTCAAGAGTTTGAAATCACACTAAAACAAAAACATCCAAATTGAATAGCGGTGTCACGAGACACCCAGTTCATGAGATGAAACAATACGCAAGATTGGGTTTACGAGCGCAACGAAACAAGATTTTAACATTACTTTTAGGAAAAGAAGAATAAAAAATATATGACAAGAGTGAACTCTCTTCCTGCTTGTTTGGAGGCAGGAGGCGAGGAAAACAGACATGCATGCACCTTGCGCCTGGACAAATGATCAAGGTAATTGGCATTTATTGTGTGATTAATTAACTAATTTATTATCGTTCCAAGCCAAACGTCCGCGAACCTGTTTTTTTTTTTTTTTATGTGAACTAGAAATCACGTCATGTTTTAGATGTTGTTGAACCCCAAAATTTGAAATATGCATACATCGGCCATTCTTCTTATGTTTCTGGCCAAAGTCAAAAGTAAATGTGCAAGCAACAGATGGTTTCTTTTTCATCTTCAGGACCAATATGGTAGGCAGAAGTATATGCATTATTTGTTAGGTGTTTTGGCTCAGTGAAAAAAAAAAAATCAAAAAGGCCATTGTAATTTCTTGTTAAAGTAATCAGTACTGACCAAGTGATTACCTTTCAATAGAAATCCCTATGAGAGCAACAAGGAGGGATAGATCACACTAGTAATGCAATGATCATCCAAGGTGGAAACAAATAGGTGGACCCTACCACCAACCATGCAGGCAATATAAAGACAGATGAGAGGATGGGTAATTTTTTTAAGCGTATACACCCAGCTGCAGTGTGCGATTGCTTCTTGGACCGTCTTACGTTTGCGAGCTGAGCACTAACTCCAGCAGAAGATGACAGAGTGAATTGAACCTCAAGGAGGCCATTATACTGTATGACATGAGCAGAAGCTTTGGCCACTGATAGGCCCAGTCTGCACCACTCTCCGTGTACGTGTTGGGAGATCTGGGATGTCACTGAGGAAGATAAACAGCGGCAGGGAAAAACAAATGAGAGCTGTCGAGATAACACATTGGGATGGGAGAGTCATGCTTGTCACATGTTTGTACAGAATCAAAGGCTTTCGCTCACCGAGCGACGGAACAAATTCACCTACTTAAACACTCGATGCTGGGATTTCAGTCTTCATAGCCACAGGGGCGAAGACAGGCAGTGAACAGATATTTTGTATTGTTTTCTGCTGAAGATCTAAAACCAAGGTGATTAGGAATAATGACACTTCACAGTGTGTAGAAATTTGACGGTCAAGAGACAATGGTCTCTATACATAGAAAACAAGGATTTACCAGGAACATCAGCGTGTGTTCTCTGGGAGGCAGGGAAGGCAGTAATGCGCGGGAAAATAATTTCATTTTCCTCGCACAAGAAAAAGAAAGAGACTTCCAAAATATCAGTTTTGGAAGGTAAAATGAAATCGTTAGAGGAGGCCTACTCTGTCTCTCAAGATGAAAACACTCTAAACGAAATAAGAAAAAACAAACTGGAACTTGAGAAAATATTAAATAAGAAAACACAATTCTTAGTACAAAGGCTTCGCTTGGAGAACTTTGAACATAGTAACAAATCTGGGAGATTTTTGGCTAATCAATTAAAAACAAATAAAGAGAAAACAACTATCTACGGCGTTAAAGACTCAGCAGGAAATATCAGCCATGACCCTGATAAAATAAACACCATTTTTAGGGATTATTATAAAGCATTATACACACCACAATTAGACCCATCAGATGATAAAATAGATCAGTTTCTTAGTAATTTAAATCTACCGATATTACAACAGAACCAGAAAACATCTCTGGACTCACCTCTATCTGTTGGCGAACTCCAGGAAGCTCTCCAGCTCATGCCTAATAATAAAGCCCCAGGCCCAGATGGTTTTCCTGCTGAATTCTACAAAGAATTCTGGACTACACTGGCGCCAACTTTTTACAAAATGCTATTAGAAATAAAGGAGAAAAATAAAATGCCTCCAACTATGAACTTAGCTAATATTACTCTCTTATTAAAACCAGGAAAAGACTCCACACTCCCATCTAGCTACCGCCCAATTTCCTTAATTAATGTAGATTTCAAAATAATCAGTAAAGCTTTGGCTAGAAGGTTAGAGAAAATTACTCCTTCCATAATCCATCCAGACCAAACAGGTTTTATTAAAGGTAGACACTCCTCAACTAACACACGAAGATTAATTAACCTCATAGATTATTCTTACATACAGAATTTGGAAACTATTATCCTTTCTCTAGATGCAGAAAAAGCATTTGACAGGGTAAACTGGAACTTCCTATTCAGAACATTAAATAAATTTGGGTTTGGACCGGGTTTTATTGATTGGGTCAGAATATTTTATACCAACCCACATGCATGTGTGAGGACCAATGATCAAACTTCTTCAAGCTTTAGCCTTCACAGAGGCACAAGGCAGGGCTGTCCACTGTCCCCTCTACTGTTTTCCATATTTATCGAACCCTTAGCAGCGGCCATCAGACAACATGAAGAAATCAAAGGGATCCGCACCAGAGATATGGATCACAAAATAAGTCTCTACGCTGATGATGTATTACTTTTTCTCCAGAATACTCAAGCGTCCCTTTCCGGCACGATTCAACTTATAAACAAGTACTCATCAGTGTCTGATTACTCTATCAACTGGTCTAAGACCACAGCTCTACCCATTAACTGTCACTTTAAGGGTATACCTGATGCCATAATACGGACAGGAAATATTCGATATTTGGGTATAAATATTTCACCCAAGTTGTCAGAGCTGACACAGTTGAATTACGTTCAGCTTTTGAAAACAACTGAGGGTGATCTTTTGCGGTGGAGACGTCTACCCATATCACTCATGGGGAGAGTGGCTGCCGTCAAGATGATGGTTCTACCGAAAATTAATTATTTGTTTTCAATGATACCCACCAAACCATCCTCCAACTGGTTCAAGTCACTGGACTCCCACATCTCTAAATTCCTTTGGAAAGACAAACCATCACGTATCAGCTTAAATACGTTAAAACAAACCAAAGGCAGGGGTGGTTTAGAGCTTCCGGACTTTTCTCAGTATTTCTTAGCCAATCAACTGCAATATGTCTCCAAATGGCTCAAACCGAGTTATCCAGACGAGCCATGGCTGGATATAGAGCAAGCACTGTGTGATGATCTAGCAATCTGTGATCTACCATTCATCAGTTCAACCATTAAACATCATAAATGTTACAAAAGTATGAACATCAGCTCCACTCTGACAGCTTGGTGGGAATTTCTTAAAATAAACAAATGTTCCCTCTATCCATGTAAGCTGACACCCATCTGGAACAACCCTGACATCCTACAAAATAAAATAATGATAAACTTTCCTCTCTGGAAAAACAAAGGGATAAAACACTTAGATAATATCATAGTAGAAGGAAAGTTTGTGTCATTTGATACGCTCACCTCCCAATATGGAATCAGCAGCACCAAATTTTTAGAATACCACCAAATCAAATCTATAATAGGAAAAAAATACACGCCCAATCAATTGAACCTGCAAATGCCAACCAAGGTGGCAGAATTCTGTAACCTCTGTGCCCCAAAGTTATTATCAAAAATATATAGGCTTAACAATAAAGCAGAAGATTTAATACACCTACCGACTGCAAAATGGGAAACAGACCTACTCAGTAATTTGGATCAAAACACATGGATACAAATATGTTCAAATACATTTAAAATGACGAAAAACTTAAATCTACAGCTGATTCAGTTCAAAATTCTTCATAGGACTCATTATACAGGACAAAGGATGTTCAAGATGGGTCTCACAAAGTCAAATATTTGCTCACAGTGCACAAATAACTCTGTTGATAACTATATACATGCTGTGTGGTATTGTGCTCCTGTCCAAAGGTTTTGGCTTCAGGTATGTGAGGAGCTGTCCACTTGGTCCAGATGTAATATTCCAGCACACCCCACATTGTGTTTACTTGGCCATTTAGGTGGCATCAATATCGATAATAACACCTCACGTATGGTCCTTACTGCGTTATGCATCGCAAAGAAAACTATTCTCATGAATTGGAAAACAAAAGCCAATCTAAGTATGAACCAATTTAGGAACCTTTTATTAGATCATATCTCTTGTGAGACAATGTCTAGCTCTTTAAACAATCAATTTCATTCTCATTCACTCTGGTCCCCGGTGATTAGCTCTTTCACTTCACTCTGAGAGTTGGGCGGCTGGCGGAGGTGCCGGGGGTATACGGGCCGCTGGGGGTCCCTTGGGGAGGGGGGCTGGGCTACGCTGCTCTGCGGGGGACCGGTGTTTATCTCTGTGAGGCTGGGGTAGGTCTGGTGCCGAGACGACCGGTTGGTGGAGGGGCGGGGGACCGTGGGTTGGGGCCTGGGTCGTGGCCGTCGGGCCCCGGGCCGGTTGGCTGGGCTGGCTGGGTGTGGGTAGGGCGGCACTCCTGGGCCCTGGGTTCCGGGGGCTGCCTCTGCCTAGGAGTGGGGGCGTATCTGACCCCCGGGGGCATCTGGGTTGGCCTGGACTCGCTGCTGTGGGGGTGGATGGGTGCGCGTCCCAGTGCCGGATTGGTGCCTGGGAGGACCAGGGTTGGGGGAGTGTACAGGGGGTTGGGCGGGTGTGGGTGTGTGTGCGCGAGTGCAGGTGTGTGTCAGTGTGTTTGTGTGTATGTTGGGTGCAGGGGATTGAACATGGGTGTGGGCACAGGGGGCAGTGGGGAGGTGTGTGATTGTGCCTGGATGGTTGCTGCCTCTTCGAGTGGTGGGGTGTGTTGCCCGGGTTCCTCTCTGATACGGGGTGGGGATGGCGGTGGCGGTGTTCGGGGGTGTGGGCCGCCGGGGTCTCCTGCAGTGGCGCGCATGGTGGCTAGTGTGTAACATCTGGGTGAGGCTGCTCCCGGGCTGCGGTCGCTGAACGTCCGGGGCCTCGCCTCGCCTCGCGCCGGCCCCTGCCCCGCGGTGGGTCCCGAGAAACAGGGGTGCCTACTGCCCAATGGCTCGTCCTCTGGGAGGGAAAAAATATATATATAATTTCCCTCCTAGTCTTACTATCCCTCGCGCCCTCGCCCCCTCACTCCCTGCAAACAAGCACATAGGATCTTGGGGAGTGTGCGTGCTCCATGGGGGTGTGCCGGGGGGGGGTCACAAACATGACCTCCTTCTGTCATGCCCTGGGGGCCGCAAACTCCCCAGTTTTAATTACACTTATTCACTATACATAGACTCACAGACACCTCACATTCATTTTTGGGGGGCGGGACTTGTGTCGCGGGGTGGGCAGAGCTACTTAGCCGTGCTCAGCCGGCGGAGTGGTTCTGCCCATGGTGTCGCGCAGTTTCGGCTCCTCAATTTTAATTGCCTACACACACACATCTTACACTTCATAACACTTTTAGTTGGGTGGGGAGGCGGGGATTAGAGGGTCCTGTTACACCCCTGTTTTTTTT
Source organism: Oostethus manadensis (assembly GCA_024372805.1). NCBI lineage: Eukaryota > Metazoa > Chordata > Actinopteri > Syngnathiformes > Syngnathidae > Oostethus > Oostethus manadensis. The sequence goes on from QODF01000089.1 coordinate 296,682, forward strand.
TGGACGCTCCGTGGGGCTGGGGGCGGTGGGGGGGGGTGATTGTTTTGGCTCCGGGTGTCGGTCGGCAGCGGTGATGGGAGGAGTGCCTGCGTGCATGCGGCGCTCTGTGGATTTCCCGGCGGCCGGGTATGGTGGTATGGCCCCGTGTCTCGGGGGAGCTCGCGGTGATGCTGCTCGCTACATTGGGGGGTGGCACATCCAGGTGCATATGTGAAAATGTAGGTGTGTAAGTGTAGTAGGAACAGGGTTTGGTGTGGGTACTGGGGCTGGGGTGGACGGGTCACGGGGGCTGAGAGGGAGGAGTGGACCCATGGGCCCTCTATGGGCGCCTGCCTCTGGCGTTGGGGAAGGCGATGGCCCGCGGCAGTTGCGTCTGGGGTGGCCTGGAGCTCCCGGGGTGTTGGGTATGGCCCCTGCTTTGGGGGGTTGGGTGGCTTCTGGGCCCGGGGGCTCGGGAGTGGTTGTCCTGCTTGCCCGAAGCTGGCCGGCCTCCGGCGGGTGTTCCGGCGGTTGGCGCCCGGGCCCCTCCTGTGGCCCCTGCTCGGCTGCCGGGCGGCGTCGGGCCGGGTCTCCCTTCCACCTCTTCGGAGGGGACTCGCGGTTGCCTCTTGGGGTGGCGGGGTCGGGCCTTCCCCTCTGTGGGGAGCCTGCTGGGGGGCCGTGCTCCGGCGTCTTCCTGGTCGGGCCCTCGCTTTTGGAGGGAGTGTGGTTTGGGATGCATGGCGGTGTTCACCACGGGCATCTCCTCGTTCTCTGTTTCGCTCTGATGCGGTTATCCTGTCACTGCAGAGTAATGTAGATTTAATGTAGATTTGTTGCACGTGTCATCTGGATGGTCATTGTTCAAGAGGTTCTGTTTCTTTTCTCGTTGTTTTTCTTGTATGTTTATCATTATTAGTAAATATGTATGTATGTATGTGTGTATACATATATATGCACACTGTATGTGTGTGTATGTATGTATGTACTGCATGGATATGTGTATGTGCACAGTATGTGTATGTATGCGTGTACGAATATGTGCATGTATACATGTATATATATGTGTGTGTGTGTATATATGTGTGTGTATGTATATATATATATGTATATGAATGTGTGTACATGAAATTAGTATTATCATTATTATAATTATTATTATTTTCCTCTTTCCCCTGTATTTTTGCTCATTTTGCTCTGTGACGGTTCTGGTTGTTGCGGAAATCTTGATTATTACGGTTGTTTATAATATGGTTGAAATATGTTTGTGAGGTTCTTCTGCAACCTTTCTTTCAACCTTCCCACCCCCACCCATCCCCTTTTCAGGTCAGGTCCGGCATCGAAATGTGGCGCAACAAAATTCATAATAAACGCAGTCAAGGGAGACTCATTTGGATTATGAAATCTCCCTTGGCAAAGAAATTTTGCTCAGCATTTAAAGGCAGCTTGACTCCCATTCAGCTGTTATGATGCTGGACAAGAAAAAAAAAAAAAAAAAAAAAAAGGGAAAGAAATTTGACGGTCAAAATTTGACTATTTTGGTTTCATTCGGAGCTTGTTGACCGACCGATTATGTAATAGCTCAAAATTTAATTGTTAATATCTCAAAAACGAAATTAGCACAATTGTTTGTTTTAATTGCACAAAACAGCACATATGCAGCACAAACAAATGGGATTATTTTGGTTTCATTTGGAGAAAATGGAGGACTGCATGACCTTTAGTTGACCTATAAAAGAAACTGTAATAACTCAAAAACAAAAGCAGCACAAACGTTAATTTTAATTGCACAAAACAGCACAAATGCAGCACAAAAAAAGCTATTTGAGCAGAGTTTTACACAGGTTGGGGGGCCACCTTCACTCAGGTCATTTACTGTATATCTGCGCCAAGCAGAGCAATTTGTGAAGCAAGTCCAGGTCACTTAAGACCCAAGAAAGTTATTATGCAAGTAATAAGAATAAGACTATTTTTATCATGTGTATAATAGTCACTGTAATTTATCCACAAGTCCAGTGTTCTGAGTGTAAAATTAGGTAATCCAATCTATCTACTGTCAAACCTTTTTGTACAGCCCAGTTTTTGTATGATTAATTTTTTGTTGAAGATTTTCACCATTTTTTGCCTCTGTTTTTGTACTGCAGGGGTCTCAAACTTGCGGCCCGTGGGCCTTTTACGGCCCGCGAGACGATGTTTTGTGGCCCCCATCATTATCTGAAAATTTTATGATAATGCGGCTCTCACGACATTGGCGAGGCGCAAGTGAAAGTGCGCTGGTCTACGAAATTAGAGCCTTTGGTGTTAAAAGCTTTTTAAAAATTATTTGGAAATGCCCGGCAGGGCGGATTAAGACCTTGTGGGCTGTTAATTCTACAATTGTAGTTGGCTATTAATGTAGGCTATTAATTCACTTTAATATTTATCTGCAGATGAAATGTAATGAAAATCTAAATTAAGTGCATTTTGGCTCAGAATTACTGTGTACAATTTGTGGCGTAGAAGCAAATACAGATTCCTGCTGCACTAAGAGTACTACAGCTGCAAGCAGAGCACCAATAGATCACGTGGGGAGCTTAAAGGATCCCTCACATGACTTTGCTTAAACATGTTATATATTGTCTGCAATCATGTTCTACATTGTTCAATTTCTAAAATCAGTAAATTGTCAACAATTACATTCATATTTCACAGGGGCACCCATGACAAACTACTTCTCGCAGTTCAGCTACAATTCCAAAACTGACATCATTCGAGTACCATCATAACATGGCGGTGTAAGAGACGGCGGATTTATGTTTTATAGCAACATTTATGTTTTTATAGTAAAGATTTGAGCGATGTGTCAAATATCCTTGAGGAGAAAAGAAGGAAGAAGCATGTAAAGATAATATCCATACTTGCAGAACTTGCAGAACATGGACTTAAGCTTTAAAACGTGGAGCTGAAGATTGATCGCAATCGAGACATAGAATAGTGAGTGTAAATCACTCTGGAGTTGCTTATGCTTCACTTATTGTTTTAAATGGGCTTAATGAGAGTAAAGGGGTTTTTATAACCTGTGTGTATGTAGTATGTGGCCGCATGTTGAGGATAAATCTTTCACCGGCGGCGGCCCCCACATCCCACAATAAATCAATGTGAAAAGATGATTACACAGTACTACCTAAAAAATTTGAATATCGAGAAAAGTTGTTTTATTTTGGCAATTTAACATAAAATATGAAACCAAGAAATCTTATTGAGCCATTTCACACAAATTAACATATCTCAAGCAGTTCCTTGTTGTAACTTTGCCCACAAACCCAGAAAATTATAATTTTTTTAAGCTGCAACTCCTGATCAGCAAAATCCAAAGGAAAACAATTGTCAAATTTACCTTTTAAATTGAATTCCATCCATCCATCCATTTTCCACCGCTTATCCGGGTCCGGGTCGCGGGGGCAGCAGCTTCAGTAGGGAAGTCTGGCAGACTGGTTGAATTTTTGGCTAAAAAGTTACTGAATCGATTTAAAGTTACTGAATCATTTATGATCGTATCGTTCTAAATAAACCAATATCGTCCTTGAAACGAATCGGCAACCACAAATTGTAATATGAATCGAATTATTGTTCAAGCAAATCATTACAACCCAGTAAAGTGTCCAAGTAAAGCTTGGACCTCTAAATTGCATTGTAAAAATTATCTTGATGTTTGTATTTTTCTGTCTTCCTAGGGTATAGCCCCGCCTTTCACCAAGGCCCGTGCTCTTTGTGACCCCAACATAAACTCTATATACAATGGATGAATAGAATTACTTTAGCAGACCATGACTCTAACTACTCCAAGGCCATTTCTGTAGGTCACCTTCCAAATGCTCAGTGCAGAAGGCCAAAATGAGAGGCATTACAGCGCTTGTACTGAGTGCTTGCCAGAAGGAAATAAAATGTGAATATGTGAAAGTGACCGCTTGTGCCAGCAGAGAATTATTACTCACTTCTGCAAGTATCACTGCATTCCATTTAATCTACTGCAAGAATTGGAATGAAGTGTTGTTCAATTAAATGTTTCAGCCTTAAATTGTGGCCTACAAATGTCCATCTACCCATCCATTTTCCTCCGCTTATCCGGGTCCGGGTCGCGGGGGCAGCAGCTTCAGTAGGGGAGTCCAGACTTCCCGGTCCCCAGCGACCTCTTCCAGCTCCATCGGGAGGACACCAAGGCATTCCCAGGCCAGCTGTGAGACATAGTCCCTCCAGCGTGTCCTAGGTCTTCCCGGGGGCCTTCTCCCGACTGGGCATGCCCGAAACACCTCACCGGGGAGTTGCCCGGGAGGCATCCGGACTAGATGCCCGAGCCACCTCAACTGGCTCCTCTCGATGTGAAGGAGCAGCGGCTCTACTCTGAGCTCCTCCCGGATGGCCGAGCTCCTCACCCTATCTCTTAGGGTGAGTCCAGCCACCCTACGAAGGAAACTAATTTCCACCGCTTGTATCCGCGATCTCATTCTTTCGGTCATGACCCATAACTCATGACCATAGGTGAGGGTGGGAATTTAGATCTATCGGTAAACAGAGAGCTTTGCTACAAATGTCATGTACAGCAAATTTGGGTTGAAATATTTTATATTAGTTATAATGAGGTAACTATAAAACTGTGTGCAGTGGTGCTTTTGCTCTTTGGTGTTGTTCTGGTTCATCCAGCAATGGATTAACTCTCTATGTGCTTTTTCATAGGTTTCTTTGTGGATTACTTTTCAACAAATCCATTAAAAAGATGAAGCCCTATTATGTAAGAGGCAAGTGTACTGAGACCTTAAAAGCAAAAGTAGTTTTGGTTGCTTGTGTTTTATGTACAGTAGGTCCCTGGAACCTACTGGCACCTACTGTACATAAAACACAAGCAACCAAAACTACTTTTGCTTTTTCTTTGGCTTTTTGTTAGGAGTGTAACGATTTGTTTTAACAACAATTTGATTCGTGTCATGATTCGTGGTTGCCGATTCGATTCAAGGACAATATTGTTTATTTGGAACAATACGTTCCGAAACTATTCAGCAACTTTAAATCGATTCAGTAACTTTTTAGCAAAAATTCTAGCAGTCTGACTATGAAATAAATACCTGGATACTGGACAGTGCAGGTGAAGTTTCCTAGATTCCCATTGCTTTATATAAATATAATTGCTTTGTATAAATTAAAGATGGATATAAAAAACAATGGATATAAACAAACAGTATAATAATGATGGATATAAACTAATAATGATGGATATAAACAAACAGTACCGCACTGTGGTTGAGAGGGTAGCACATTGGCCTCACAGTCAGGAGGTTCAGGGTTCGAATCTCCGTTGGGCATCTCTGTGTGGAGTTTGCATGTTCTCCCCGTGCTTGCGTGGGTTTTCTCCGGGTACTCCGGTTTCCTCCCACAATCCAAAAACATGCATGTTAGGTTAATTGGCGACTCTAAATTGTCTATTAGAGTTTGAATGTGAGTGTGAATGGTTGTCTTTCTGCCCTGCGATTAACTGGCGACCAGTCCAGGGTGTACCCCGCCTCTCGCCCAAAGCCAGCTGTGATAGGCTCCAGCATACTCGCGACCCTGATGAGGATGAGCAGCATCGAAAATGAATAAATGAATTAAGTCCAACCAACACTTCAGACTAAATTAACAATGAATTTATTAACAGGTTGAATGATTGATTATATCTGCTAAAACATGACACACTTTAATTTGATACCTCATTCATTTCTCTACCTTAAGTATTAAAAGCACCACCATCAGATTAGAATGAAATTTCATGTGCAGATAGATATTATAGTGAATGTATACGTACATATATAGTACATACATGCAGATCTACCAGACTATGGTAGCTAGTGCTCTCCTGTATGCAGTAATGTGCTGGGGGAGCAGCTTGAAGAAGAAGATGCCACGTGCCTGGACAAACTGCTGAGGAAGGCAGGCTCTGTCATTGGCACTGAGCTGGACAGCTCGAAATTTGTGGCAGAGCAAAGGACACTGAGGAGGCTCATTTCCATCATGGACAACCAGCATCCAATGCACAGCATCATGTCCCAACAAAAAAACACTTCCAGTGGCAGATTACTATCACTGTCCTGCTCCACTGGCAGACTGAGAAGATCATTCAGACAGCTGAATAGCTGATCTGTGATGTAAAAGATAGAGTGTATAAAAAACAAGTGCTCGAAAATAAACTTGAACTTTAATTTGAAAAGTCTCTATAGAGATATGACAGGCACTTTTAGCACACTTGAACACAATAATTTGCCTTCTTTCTTTTGTAGTGAATACAATGTACTTGCAATTCGCTTTCTGCTAGCTCTCTGTTATATAATATTGGAAATGTGATTAAGAATGGGGAGGCAAAGAGCAAATGAGGTTTCATGGAACAGCATGACATTGTAAGCTACAAAAAAGAATGTAATATTAATCCAACAAAACAAGGCCAAGGAATGCATCATATGAGAGGTGTGGTTTCATTATGAGAATTTTACGTTTATACCGTTCTAGTGCACAACTAAATAAATACAGTCATAAAAATACGTGCACGCAAATAATGATTTTATAACGTAACAGCAACAGCTGGATAGACCCTGTGCGCATGCGCCATAGTGAGGAAGTGGTCTACAGCGTACGGTGGACGTCATCAACATACACAACATGATGCTGTAGAGAATATTTTCGGATTCATATTCCTCTTCTACCTCACTTTGAAGGTATGCAAAGAAACGGTGTGAAGAAACTAAGAGGTGAAACTTACTCTGGTCGCACAGTTTACCCTTTCACTTGGTGTACAGGAAGTTAAAGTCATGAAGCTAATCTTCTAGCTAGCTAATTCAGTTGACGGCCAACACTAAGCTTACAGCTGCGTAAGCTAGCTGTAAGTTAGTTGCTAGCAAAGAACATGTTGAACTAAAAATTCTAATACTCACACTAACTTGTATAGGTCGATTACCGTGTGTAAAGGTAATTTCTAAAAGGTGGATCAAGTATTGTACCACTAATTTATAAGTCAGTAAGTTATAAACAACGCGCGTTGTAATTAAGGCTGCTGGTAAAACCGAATGAACTAGTATTGACTAACAACTAAAATCATTTTGTACTGCATAATTAATGCCTACCTCGAATTAACATCTACATCATGGGTCCTCAATTTGATTTGTACAGTTATCAGAATGTACACTACTGTGAAAGTTCATATGGTATTGTGAAATAAAATCAATATTGTACCTATTGGATGTTCAGTGTTGAACGTTTTAGCCTTCATCAAACACTTTAGACTGGACAATACGGAAAGTCGAATGTAGTTGGAAGCTTCTTTACAGCAGAAGTGTCAGAAAGTGGGGACAAAAGACCCAAGAGTTTTCAAAAGTGTATATTTTAAAAAGGTCTAAACCTCAGGAAACACTTGCAGCACACTTAGCTTCCTGTGGTGAATATCTCCCCTGTGGATATGTAAAGGTCATGCTGTCGTGACAGAAATGATTTCTGTATATTCAAATATGTATGTCTTTATATCTTATTATAGAGTTTGCTGTAGAGATCTAAATGCACTGACACATATTTGATCTAAAGCACATTGTTCTGGGTAATGATTTGTTTTTTCCGTGATTCACGGTTGACTGTAAATGTGACCTGGGGCTGATTAAGTCATATTCATAATCCACATGGCATCAAAAACAAAACAAAAACAGCTACCCAGCTTATCTCATGCAGACAAGAGAGGTATACTGCAAAGCAAGTTTAGTAGCTTAGGTATGTCCAGACTTTCAGTTTGAAATTGTCTATGAGAGTGCCGCTGTTAACTGTGTAACTCATGGTGTCACCATTTATTTAGAACCCGATGGATGTGGGAGAAAGAATAATTCGGGCCGGACTACAGCAAGAGTTTGAGGTTCACTGGCATTCCCTAATTAATTTCTTTTATAAGCGATACGGCTTTTCAGCCGAGGGAATATGCTACATTTGCACACTTTTTGAGCCGTGCATCAGGAAGGAAACGCAGTCTTAAATATTAACTTGGCCAATGTTAGCAGACATATATATCGCATCAGTCCTTGCATGAATACTCAGCTTGTCTTCTTATATAACAATATTAGCCGGAGGACCAAGCATTCAGAGTTATCAGTCAACTGCACTTCTTTATCTGTCATCTGACCTGTTATGATATATAACATATATATATATACACAGTATATGCACATGCACACACACAGTGTGTATTGCTTTATGAGTAATGCTAGCTGATTATATATTTCACTTTAATGTGAGATGTGAGGATCAATGGTCAACATTTTAACATTTTATAGTAAGCCATGTTGTGTTTAATCGCTAGGATCTCAGCAGAGCCTTTTGAAAAAAAGACTAAAATGAATCAATGCACAAGATGACCATCTGGTGGTGAACGGAAACGCTCTTCGTGATGTTTTGTCGCCTTGTATAATGAATGAAATCAAACCAGAATCACTTGTCTTTCTGTTTACTGAAACAGAAAGTACACAACAGTACTTCAAAGCTGGGTTACTCACAGTGAACTATAGACTTACCCATTAAAACCAAATGTCTCCTGTTTATGATTGTTACTCATGACTGCAGCAGAAATACATGGACAAACTTCAACCATCAATGAATCTTCTTAAGACAATACAGAACAAAAACTTTGTCTATTTGTTTTTGGATTTCAGCACCCAGATCGCACCATCACTGTCATCATCATAGGGATTCTTGTATTCCTTCCTGGATTTTACCATTTGAGAATTGCCTACTATGCCGCCAAAGGATAGAGACGTTACTCCTATGACGACATCCCAGATTTTGGCGACTGAGTGGAGAAACAAACTCTGACTTGCCTTTTGTCATATTTACACCCATAAAGTATCACCCATTTCTTCTCCCAGCATGTAGCATATAAAGCAAAAGTATCACACTGACCAGACACAGCGGGCTATGTTTATCCGCAGGTGGATTGTGTAGGATTTAGGATCATCTCTATGGTTCTGTCTGCTACACTCCATCCATCCATTTTCTATAACGCTTATCCTCATTAGGGTCGCGGGTATGCTGGAGCCTATCCCTGCTGACTTTGGACTGGACTGGACTGGTCACCAGTCAATCGCTGCTCCGCTCCATAGAGAGAAAAACCATAGTGACAGTGAAGCAAAGTGGCACAAATGATGCAGTGTTTTGCCTGCATCCTAGCAGCTACATGTTCTACAATCTCAAGAGAGAATGCTGAAAACATGTTTGTTGACTGAAATAACTGCTGTTGTGTTACTGTTACATACTGTTTACTTTAAGTCTACGTTTAATGTTTTATTTTACATATCACGTGTTCAAATGAGATGCCTTACGTCCATTCTTACACTGCTCTTATAGCATAGCCAATATTTAACTTTATTTGTTTGCAGCACTATGCTAAGACTGAATGCTTGATCGAACTGCTTTAGATGTTACCTATAATATAGGAATACTGTATATTTACATTTGCAGTTGCCTTTGTTTTGAACAAGTGTGTATTTTAAGTAGATCTGACTGATTAAATCATTCAAGAACAAAGTCAGTATACATTTATTAGTTTCGTGTTTTTTGTGGAAGGGGGTACATTTCTTATAGATATATTATTTTTTGGCAAATTTGCAGTATTCAGTTAAAAAAAAACAGGTACAATGGTAAATGGTTATGAAGAGCACAACAAAGCACAAATCAGCATCATAAAAATAATTATATATTTGGTAGCTTTGTGTTCTGTTCTTCCAACCTGATGGGAACAGATTGAGGACATAACTGTGGCCCAACCCCCAAGGCAAAGTCCATAATCTTCCCTATCCTGTTCGTGTATTTTACCCTCGTGCGAAACTTCCGGGTAGGACCAGCAGCACCACCAGGGCTACTTGCCACTGAACTGGTCGCCATCGAGGGGCATTATACCAAAAACCAAAATACTGAACCGTCCGTGTGCATTCAAGCACGGCTTTAATGTGTTCGTTTGGGTTGTATGTGATTGTGGTGGCTGGAGATTGTTAAGAACATAAAGCAAAGGGGCGTTGAGGAAGGACACAACAGCAGCGCGGACATTTGCTGGGCACCTGGATGTGAAACACACACCTGGTGTCTCCACGCGGATCACATTTCAGGCCGTCTCCAGAGCTGCAACCGGTGTGGAGCCGACCACAATATTCGAGGGATGCTTTTATGAAACTAAAAGGAGGCTGCAGGTAAGGTGTTTTAAAACAATTCACTGTCAAAGTTGAGATAAGCTCAGTACAAGCGTATACTTGTACTTAAAAAAGGAAATTTGCTTATTTAATAAGCTATGATCGTTCACTGTCCTCTATACATGCAAGGAAATACATAACAACCGGAGCACATGCTATTTATAGGGCAAGAAGGCTCAGATGCTGTATGACCTACACTTAGGTAAAATATATCATATTTCTTATGTGCTTATGATCACTCATCTGTAGTGTAGTACACAATTAATACTACAACAATATATTTAACAATTCTACCGTTCCCCCCATGTATGTGCTTTTCCAATCAAAAATTGTTAATGTGTCTCTTTTTAACTGTGAAATAGCATGAAAAAGTATCGCCATAGTCATTGCGTTTGTGCTATGAGCTGGTGGAAAGGCTTGAAATGTTCTTTTACGTGTAGTTAAAACAAATTTCAGCATATTGAAGGAGGATGAACCCCCACCCTTCAAAAAGGGATTTTTTTAAGGATGCTGGAAGTTGCTCTTAATACAAAGTGTCTCCAGCATTCTTCTATGGGACCTTCCACATGACCACAAAGTCACTTTTCATTCACATTTACTCAGATTTGATATTTTACGTTATAAGTATGTTTATTTGCTTTTGTTTTATGATAGTGTTAAAATCGTTTCTCAGACCCTCTAACGTATTATTAGGTTTTTGGAAGCCTTTTAAAATTGCATCCGAATGTAACAAGAAGCTATAAAGTTGTTATTGTCTGTCAGTTAAACTGAGGCGGTGCTTTAGTATAGGTTCATTATTCGCCTTGAGGGTTTTTGTTTGGGGGTCTACTTCAAAGAAGAACAGTCTAATGGAGTGTATTATTCTACCAATTCAATAAGGAATATATATTTTGTTTATATTATGATTATTTACATTGTAACTACAAATGCTCTCGACATTTGCTTCATTATCGATATCAACGGATACCAAGGCAACAGCTCTTCGCTCAAACTAATTTCAGGACGCATCTTGTGTCAAGAATGAGCACATTGTGCTTCTTTTAACTGCGACACTGGATGCATTTCAATGTTTGTGCAAAACAAGACAAATGCAGCGATATGCAATGTAACTTACAGGTAAGTGCAATATTTATTTTAAACATTTGATCTCAAATCAACTGAAGTAATCATCTAAAATAACATTTTCTGACTAGCAACAAGTAAGACAGGTCAGATCTCCGTTGGGCATCTCTGCGTGGAGTTTGCATGTTCTCCCCTTGTGTGTATGGGTTTTCTCCGGCTACTCCGGTTTGATGTATCGTATTTTTGATGTTAGCTTCATTGGCCACTCTAAATAGTCCATTAGAGTGTGAATGTGAGTGTGACTGGTTGTACAGTATGTCTGCCCTGCAACTGACTGGCGACCAGTACAGGGTGTACCCCGCCTCCAGCCCGAAGTCAGCTGGGATAGGCTCCAGCATACCCGCGACCTTACTGAGGATAAGCGGTATAGAAAATGAATGAATGAATAAATAATGCCGGCAACCTACAATTCTTAAAGCTGCACATTTCTACTTGTGCAAAATATGAAACTGGACAAATACAATTAGTGAGATTATAAACGGGGCACATGTCACGTGTGAAGGCAGCATGAACAAAACATATTAGAATAAAAGTACATTTGTATGGTCAGTACAAATAGTCATGAGTTATGGGTCATGACCGAAAGAACGAGATTGCGGATACAAGCGGCGGAAATGAGTTTCCTTTTCAGGGTGGCCAGACTCACCCTAAGAGATAGGGTGAGGAGCTCGCCCATCGGGGAGGAGCTCAGAGTAGAGCCGCTGCTCCTCCACATCGACATGGGTCGGGCATCTACAGTAGTCCGGATGCCTCCCGGGCGCCTCCCTGGTAAAGTGTTTCGGGCATGCCCACCCGGGAGAAGACCCCGAAGAAGACCTAGGACACGCTCGAGGGACTGTGTCTCACAGCTAGCCTGGGAACGCCTTGGTGTCCTCCCGGTGGAGCTGGAAAAGGTCGCCGGAGACCTGGAAGTCTGGACTTCCCTACAGAAACTGCTGCCCCCGGAACTGGATAAGCGGAGGAAAATGGAATGAAATACTTGTAGATAATACCACCACCATCATATAACCTTGATTATGGTAACTGAACAGGAAAGGTTTTGCCTGTTTAGTGAACCAGTGTTCACTAAACAGTTCACTGTTTATCTGAAAGTGAACCAGTGTTATGCTTTTGATATTAATAACGAATGAAAACGTCACCCATTCTTAGCTTGTGTGTGATGCATCTCATGCATTACATTTTTTTGTAAAAATAAATCCAAACAGTCCTCTGCTGTAACTGTAGTAACAAGTGACCTTGCATATCTTTAGGCTAGACTCTTAGTGCTTTGAATGTGTGCCCGCTTCACTCGTTCTTCTCATCCGTTTAGTTTAACCGTTAGCTTTTGTGGCACGTAGGGAGGTCTCATGTGATATGTTGACATCTCGTGTGGAATCATGCAGGACGGAAGTTTTAATTTTGTAATTTTGTGTTAGTCAAATGAGATATTTTCCGATTTTGGAGACTTGATTTACTAGGTACCACTCTTAATTTGGCACATCACCAAAGTGATTCTCATTAGGGTCGCGGGTATGATGGAGCCTATCCCAGCTGACTCTGGGCGGGGGGCGGGGCACACCGGAGGGCAGACAAACAAGCATCACACTCACATTCATACCTGTGGAAAAATTTAGAGTCGCCAATTAACCTTACATGCATGTTTTTGAAATGTGGGCGGAAACCGGAGTACCCGGAGAAAACCCACGCACGCACAGGGAGAACATGCAAACTCCACACAGAGATGCCCAATGGAGATTCAAATCGTGATCTCCTGACTGTGAGGCCAACATGCTACCCACTCATCCACCGTGCGACATGCCAGGATATGTATTGCAATATTAAGTAAGAAATTAAGCAAAACATCCAAAAAGCCCAGTTTTTTCATCACAAAAGTGGGGGAAAAGCCTAACTGTCTGTATAATCATGAAAATGTAATGGAGTCTGGTCCCACCCTTCAGAGAGTTTCATAAGCCTCTTTCACACAGAAATCTGTCAAAATAGCCACTACATGTCCCCTTAAGCCGCTTTTGCCTTTTACACGTAATCCAGCGAAGGCGGGATACTAGCCCAACTGTATGCTTTTACGTACATTCATTTCAGCAATCAGACAATTAAGGGCTACCACAGGGAAATCTATTCAGGTCAAAACAGGAAAGTGTTTTTATTGTTTCAGCCTCTCATTTACATGGAGACGGCTTCCAGAGTGGGCAAATCTGAAAATGCCAACTCGCAATCCAGTAATTTTAGGGTTTTAGTTGCTATACTGGTGTCTGGCGTGAGACATGAAATATTTATTGGACAGCGTCATTGCTTACAGCACAATATAGGATAGGATAACAGATGGTCAGGTGTGAAACTTCATACGCTTGTCCTTTTATGGCTGTGATGTTGGCTCCACACTTTGATATAAAATCAGCCTAAGTATTGAAAATGATGTGTGTTTTACAGAAGACATATACTTACACGCAATAATAAAATCACCCACTTCATTTGCAAAATCCAAAGGGGCTGAGTTGAACATTGAACTTTGAACACTGAGACGACTGTCAGGAACTTGAGTTTTTGAGAAGGTGACCCCAGTTTTTAGTTTAGTTTAATTGTTGTTTTCAATGCAATACTTTTTTTAAGTGTTTTTGTCACACTCCCCTTTTTTGTTTTTGCATATTGTAGCTCTACTTAGAACCGCATTAAGATCAAAATGTGCAAAAGGTCAATTCTAGCAATGTTTCTTCTGGTTTTAAGATTTTGTGAGTGTATAATTCATGTTTGTTCTCTGGAGTGCAGGCATACAATATTCACAGCCTATGCCTATTCTTTCCCTATTCTCCTTTCAATTTGTCCTTTCTCTCTTAAGTGCACATCAAGCACAGCCAATTGCCAGGCCCATATTGTGATAGAAAGCTTATGTTAAATTGATAAAATGGGCTTTTTGTAGCCTTGTGGGGGTTAAACTTAGTTCTGAAGTAACTTATTTGCGGTAATCAGTGCTGGTGCTACTGTCGCAGCTAGTGTTTTTGGCCAATATACTGTATTCGGGTATGTCTCTTCAAAGCTTTGTTTTAAAAGACTTTTTCCTCGCAATAAATTGATAACGCAAAATTTTTGTGAGCGAACGCAAAACTATTGCAAGGGAATGCAATAGTTTTGCGAGGGAACACAAAACTGTTGAAAGAAAGAAAGACTAGCTTTTGTCAATGGACCGGACAGTTTTGTGCAGTGGAACGACCCGCTCTACGTGTCCCCATTGGGCTGCATGCATGAATGAGAAGGAAGTGGTGTCAGTTACCTGTGATAAGTAGCGGAGTCTTATTTTCTAGCACATATTTGAAATGTACACACAACAGTACATATTTCACCACTTTTTTTTTACATTTTAGGGGAAGCTGAGTTTTCTTTACAGTCTTAAATCACTATTGAACCCTTTCCACTCTGGTCAATTGTTTTTGAAGGCACCACAGGGACCATGTGCGCCAACCTTTCTCAGACGCTGCACAAGTACACCCTTTTCTTCTTTCACCTCCTCCTTGTTGGGAAATGCTGATGCTTAGTGTGAATGAATAATGGTAAGGTTTTATTGATGCTATTATTGTCACGCTCTTCTGGCTCTTATTGTTTTTGTGTCTTCCTTATTAGTGTTTTGCTTTTGTGCTGACTCCACCCTTATTGATTCTTTCAGATGCAATTCTACTCCTGCAGCTGACCCTCATTAGTTCTATTCTTCATAATCACCTCAGCTGCAACCAGCCAGTTCTGGACTATTGCTATTGTTGTCCGCCAGTTTGTGTGCTTGTGTGTTTGTTACCACTCACCTCTTCTCTTTGGACAACTGCAGTCTGCTTCGCCAACCTAACTTTTCCAGCCTTCCGACAGTCCAGTAGCCCGTCCAGCTCAGGTGGTAACTTCTTCTCTCTGTGTTTTGATGAGCCAGTCCTTAGTTTCCTCAAAGTGCCCCTTTTAGTAGTTAGCACCGTCGGCTTGAATTCCGGTTTGGTTTCGCTTTTTGCATTCTTTTGGATTAAAGAAAAACTTTGACTCTCAAACTATTCTTGTGTCTGCTGTTAGACATGCTATTTAACAGGCCTGACAATTATTTTGAGTGCTATTGTTCCATGCACAACCTAACTCAAATTAATTAACATCAGCACACAGCTGTCATCCACACAACAAATTACTGTATGTTACATTCCCTCTGAAGAACAAACGTCAGGCTGGTACCAGTGGTGACTGTGTATTCATTGCTTTTAATTAGATTTTTTGCCCATCCATGTTTTTAACTTTCTAAACTTTAGCTGTCTAGCGTTCTTGACTGTCATGCAGTGGACCCTAGGCATGTGTGGAAACCGACCCAATGGTTTGCATTTGTGTTAGACACAATACACTATTTAATAAAAAAGTAGCAGTAAGCCACAGAAGGCCCAACGCCTTTCTTACATTTTTTAAATGCAAAAATCCTTACATTTATTGATGCACTACATCAATGAACAATTTTTTTGTAGCACACAATGCTGCAAAATCAACAAACTGTAACGTCCGTGCAGGGTTTGAATGTCGCTGTGAGATTCATGTTCCCTTTAACATTCAGTACAGTACCCTCCCTGTTTAAATCAAATTAAATCATGAAAGCACATTTGATGCGCTTTGACACAAACAAGCACGCAACCACGCTATCATGCTAAACTAAGCTACCGCCACAAGCTTCCATTCAAGCTCCGTAAGAGAAGGTTCTGCAAACTTTAGCCGGTGTTTATAGCCATTTCAACGT
The DNA here is from genome assembly GCA_024372805.1 of Oostethus manadensis. NCBI lineage: Eukaryota > Metazoa > Chordata > Actinopteri > Syngnathiformes > Syngnathidae > Oostethus > Oostethus manadensis. The sequence goes on from QODF01000089.1 coordinate 312,741, forward strand.
GTTCAAATTCGGGAGGGGGCGGTTCTGGGTCATGAGGTTTTGTCGTAGCCACTTAGCTCTCACTAAGGAGTTGCTGCTTGTTGTTGAGTGGAGAGTAAACTGACAATTAAAGCATCCTTCTGTTTTATCCAGGCTTACTGATGATTAGGAATCATTCGTGTTTTGGATCTCGCTATGTAAAACAGGATGTTAGGGCAGGCCCTATTTGTTTGCACTTCCAATGCGTAGAGCTCCACGTCGTGCACTCATTGTGCCACGGAAACTGAACACTTGTGACTGCCTTTGGGAGGGGCGAACCTGTCAACAGCACCCACTACTGCTCAGTGAGAATACACAATGCAGAACAATACATGCTTTCACAATACCAGAAAACTCCCCATTGACGCCACAAAAAGTAGCTATATTTGTTGCTTGTCTCTTTTGAGAAAATATGTTGTCAAGCAGGGTTTCAATGTCGCTGTGAGATTTCTGTTCCCTTTAACATTCAGTACAGTACCCTCACTGTCTAAATCAAATTCAATCATTAAAGCACATTTGGTGTGCTTTGACACAAACAAGCATATACTGTGGCACGATTGATGGTACAGCAAATTGAATTTGATTAGCAAGCCAATATGGGATCTCCTTTCTAGTTAACTTTCCAAGGTGACGGGGTGAGCGGTGGCAGAAGTGCTGATAAATGTGTTACATAGCCTCAGTCAATCTGGGCCTCCTTTTCTCTCATCAACTCGATTAAAACAGTAACACCAGCGCTTTTCAACAGCATACCTGTTGTAGCTCTAATTATTATTAATAATTTCCAAAGAGTGACAGAGCATTTTTTTGCAAATTGACATTTCATTTATGATGATTTATCATTTTGTTTTACTGTCACCAAGCTCATGGTTATGCACATCCTCCATGTCAGCAGGGAAGTAAGAGTAAATGTCAAGGGACCATGTCAGATACAGTATGTTGCCATGGTCGCATGTTCTGTCAGGGCGCTTTGTTTTGTTCTGACTTTGAATTTTCTTGCTATTCTTGCTATTTTTCTTCTTGCTGTCTTTGCCTTGATATTCTCTTGTTTCCCACCCACAAAAACCCAAATGCTCTCTATTGCCTTGGTCTCCTTGCCAGAAACAATAAATCTTGTCCATCAGTAGCAGTAGAAACAACAGTGTTACCCACCTTGAGATGCCAAATGCAGAGTAAACTTACTTGATTTTCGCAATCAATCCAATCATTTTCATTTTGATGAGTTACCGAGTGGGAGTAAACAGGAAGGGACAAGACAATCAGCCAATCCTCATGTGCCAAAATTTGGGCAGACGGCATCTTATTTGCAAAAAGCGGTCTAAATTTATGCGACATCCTCCCCGTTTCACAGTGTATGATCTATTTATATATTGATGACAAACTTTGCGCAAAGCTTGTACAAAGCTGAAGGAAAGGGGATAGGAACATCAGGATGTCAAGTCAGACAGTGATAAACAGACACTGCCAGTCTATTTTCGCCCTTCATGTTTCCACTTTGTGGAAACGTGTGTGAATGTAGTACTGTTTGCTGGAGCATGGGAGGGTATTGAAGACCTGCTGCTGCTGTTGACAGCCTGTGTAATTATTTCCCAATGGTGGGGGGGGGGCAGCCATTAAATGAAAAAGCCCATAAAAGCCTTCTGGGAAGGTAGATATTGTTTTTTGTTTGATATTCAATAGGTATATTGATCCCAGAGGTGGGGACCATTTTCAGCAATCTGATGACATCTACCGACATTCATTCACACAATGCTTTTCCTGTTCAGGGTCACGGGGGAACTGGCATGTCCTATCTGACTGGGTGAGAGTCAGGATTTAACCTGTAGATTTATCTATTTAAGAAAGACAGGACAGTGCGTCAACATTTCCTGTAAATATGCAAGACTGTAGGCTGTGGCTAATTTCCATCTTACGCCCCTGAGGGCAGAAGAAAGAATAAAACAAGAACAACAGTAATCAAACAGATAACAGGTAGGATTAAAACTGCATACACTTGAAAAAAAATCATGATTTTGGGGAGACATAAAGTAAATATATACTAAAGCGCTTAGGTGTTAAAGTTCTTCAGGTCTAAAATGCTATGTGGTGTAATATCCAAACCCGCTGTTGTCATTACATTTTTTGACATCTTTCTTATTTCAGTCCTATTGTTTTTATGTTCTCTATTATGCTCCAAAGTCACAGTTTTCCTTAATTTCAGTTTCCTTAATTTTCAGTTTTGTAGTTTTATTTCCATTCACCTATTGCCATTCCTTAAAATGATGGACAGAAGTGGGGACACTTGCGGCCGCTTTGCAATTAGTAATGCTTTTGAGCACAAGGGGCCACAGCCGGTTGATTCATCATCTCTCAGTTTGTTATTTCAGCGTTCTATGCATCCCCTTCATTGTTTCCCCCCACAGAACTGTAATCTAGCTCAGTGTTGGGTTTTGGAATGGTGAGGGTTGAGGATTGACGTTATAACATCTTTGTCAAATTTACATAATTTGCCAGGATACATTTGCATGTAACTGTAAGGAACGTTGTAGAGGAAATGAATAACGTTGTGGGACCCAAAAAGTGAGTAAAAAAAATAGCTTGATATTTCTTACCAATATCTGATACAGTAATCCCTCCTTTATCATGGTTAATTGGTTCCAGACCTGGCTATAAGTGAACTTTCGTTAGTAGAATTCTTTACTTTTTAATTGAAATATTTTTCAGATTTTTAGCATAGAGCATGTTTACGACCTTCTAAATACCGTTTTAGCATCCTTTAACATTAGAGCACTCTAGACCTGAAATAACACCTCTATAGTCCCCTTTACACACATATTACCAAATTAGCAACCATAATACTACAAAATAAGACATCTTAGACATTAATAAGACATAGATAACATAGATTTACGCGCGAGCATTGACATTGTACTTTCTGTGGTGGCTATTGTATCAACAATGTAATGTTATTTGACACCTGGTGACCAACAGACAGTAGAATACTACTAATGCCGCTGTTTGTCGTTACAGAGAGACTCATGATGCATTTCAATTGCATACAAGTGGAGAAGACATACAGTGAACATTCACACAGGATCTGCTGTTGGCCACAACTCATGCCAGTCGCTGCACTCTCCACACTGCTGACACTCAGCTAAAGACTGCTGACATCACACATGTCACTCTCCAGGCCCCGCGCTTCTTAAAGGCACTTGCAAAAAGTGACAGCTATTACACTGCATACTGTATCACGTCTACTAAATGCTCATTTGTATTTTGTTCAATTACCATTTTTTTGATGAAAAAGTTTGAACATTTCGGAGCCGTTTACTCTGTTTAGCGCCGGTTTCCTTAATTTTGGGCTATTAGAGATTGGCTGATCTTTACGTGTGAAACCGAGCTTATCCACTGATCTTATCTACCTCTGCAAAGATGCATCTGCTGCAACAACAGTCACTCCATCTGGCAGTATAATACAGTGTAGGAGAAAGAGCAAAGGATCATACCTTTTGTTATTTATGTAAGGCCGAAAAAAGTTGTAGTGGTGCTGCAAAGAAAACATTCACAACAAACAAACCTCATTCGCCATTTAAGAAACCCACACACCATAGAATATGCAGCACTTGACGCTAAAGTTAGCTAAAGTTAGTGGGACAAAGAGACAGGCAGCGTCTGTTTCACTCTAGTGCGTTACTTATATCCCCATAAAGAGTGGACGGTTAAAGCAGTATACTTGCTCACTCATTCAGTTTTATTTAGAAGAGGCTCAAATCATGTGTACAAGTTTTGTTTGTTTTTACCTGAGTCACCACCTTATCGTGGTGGATGAGTTTGCATGTCCCAATGGTCCTAGGAGCTAAGTTGTCGGGGGCTGTCATGCCCCTGGTAGGGTCACCCATGACAAACAGGTCCTAGGGGAGGGACCAGACAAAGAGTGGCTAAATAGACCCCAATGATGCACAATAACAATGGACTTTGCTTTCCCTTGCCCGGACGCGGGTCACCGGGCCTCCCTCTGGAGCCCGGCCTGGAGGTGGGGCACGATGGCGAGCGTCTGGTGGCCGGGCCTGAACCTATGGTGCCCGGTCGGGCACAACCTTAAAAGGTAACGTGGGTCCCCCCTCCCATGAGCTCCACTTCTGGTGGATCCCGAGGCGTTCCCAGGCCAGCTGAGAGACATAGTTGCTTCAACGTGTCCTGGGTCTTCCCCGAGGCCTCCTACTGGTCTGACGTGCCCTGAACATCTCCCCAGGGAGGCGTCCACGAGGCATCCTAACCAGATGCCCGAGATACCTTATCTGGCTCCTCTCAATGCGGACAAGCAACGGTTCTACGCCGAGTCTCTCCCGGATGACGGTGCTTCTCACCCTATCTCTAAGGGAGAGCCCAGCCACCCTCCAGAGAAAACTCATTTCGGCCTCTTTACCTGAGATCTTGTCCTTTCGGTCACTACCCAGAGCTTATGATCATTTATATTCAGTAATGACACAAAAATTGAGACATTATCTTTCATTACATTTCCTTAACACAGCATAATGTAATGAAGTCAGCCGTGGCATGTGCTACATGATAGAGTGAAAAAAGTTCTCCTTCCATCCCATGAGGACGTGTTTGTTATGTTTTTAGCTTCTTAATCTTAGAAGAAAAAAATGGATGCAAACCGGTTAGCTATCTAGATTTCGAGCTAGCTCCGTCGAGTACCCGTAGCACAATTTGGTGAAAACACATTGTAACTTTTTTTGCAGGAATTTGCAGTTCAGATTAAATATGTACAATCGCAGAATGACAGTCTCATCGAAAAGGGGTCCATGGTGATGTCATAAACCTTATGGAGGAAAATAGAGCACTGAGCAAAAGAACTAAAGCTCTAAAAGAAGAAATTGAGAAGTTGCAAACCAAAAATGTTGCGTTGTGTGCTGCTCTTAAAGAGGTTAAAAACCCTGTGGCAGATAATAAAGCACTACGCACTGATATCAAGGCTTTGCAGGATAACATAAAGCCACTATTGGAGGAAAATGCTGCCTTGCGCACTGCTCTCAAGGAAGCTAAAAATCATATGGGAGAAAATAGAGCATTATGCAAGGATGTTAAAGTTAAAGACATTAAGAATGATATCAAGACATTATTGGAAGATAATGCTGCCTTGCATGCTGCCCTCAAGGAGGTTAAAAACCCCAGGGAAGTAAATCATGCATTTTGCAACCACATCAATGCTCTACAGGATGATATCAGGACACTATTGAATGATAATGCTGCCTGGCGCACTACTCTGGAGGAAGAGAAAGAAGCAAAGAATAACATCACTGAGCAAATGAAAACTATAATGGATGAGATGGATCAGAATTCACGAAAGAATGATGTGATTCTCACAGGGCTCAGAATTACACCCGGATCAAAAGATAGGGAAGCTCAAACCAGAGGACAACCAGATGGATGTTCCTTCAGCAAAGCAACAGATTGTCAGCTTCCTACAATCAAAGGAGGTGGAGGTAGATATCAACACCATTGATACTTGCATCCCACTGTATGGCAGAAACAACACCACACCTGTCATCAAGTTCACCAACAGGGAATTCAAAACGGCACCGCTGAAACAGAGGAAGAACTTGAAAGGCACAAACGTCTACTTCAATGAGCATCTGACAAAACGCAATGATGACATTGCCAAGAAAGCACGAGACTTGAGGAAGCAGGGAAAGATACAAAGTACTTGGAGCACCAATGGAAAAATATACATCAAGCTACATGGAGGTCCAGGAGAGGCAGGAGTGCTGGTTGTCAAAGATATCAACGATCTGGATGCATACTAAACATCATATCATTATGACAACAAGGATAAAAGAGGATACAACGCACAAAACTGTAGGAGGGATTACATTCAATAATACATCATTGATATCAACATTGAAAGAGCACGCTCAACAAAGTATTCAAATCAGAAACTCATGTACTTACATGTAATGACAGTCACAGTACAACACCAAGACAGCAAGATGATGATCCGGAAATCAACAAGGGAAGAGGGAAGGAAAGAGGAGGGGAAGGGAAAAAAGGGAAAAGAAAAGATTTTTTTTTTGAAAGAAAAATATATGTGTATGTATATAACATATATGTGTATGTATGTATGTATACATATGAATGTATGTGTCTAAGCATGTATATACATAGTATATATGAGTATGTATTAGCAAATCCTGTGAGAAGGGGGTAGGAATAAATAAGCTCTGCTTCTTCCTACTTCTTTTTGAACATGTAGAACTGAGGAATGTAACATGAATAATTCTTCGTACAATGTATGCATGTTTGAAACAAATTAAACCAAAACAATGAATAACAGGAAGTCTAAAGGTGACTGTAAGGGTCTAAGGGGTGTTATTTAAAATCTAACAATATATGAAAGTATTCTATTTATAACCTATATCCGGTCGGGATCCAATTAACTAATTATTAAATGAGGGATGACTGTATACTGTTTTTTGTTATTGATATTCCTTTTGTAGCTCTAGTTTACAATAATGTTGTGATGCATTTCTCTCAATGACATTATGGCAGGCGGCAATCAAGACAATATGCCCCACATCGTTAGTCTAACTTTGACTGCCTAATTCATATTGCACAGAGTGAGTTATTATTTTCTCAAAGATGAATGACTCCACCCTCCCCCATTTCCTCTTGTTCTTTGAGACGCCTGTGCTGGCAACTTTTATGCTTCTCCTGCAAAAACTTTTTTATTTCTGCAGTACTTTACTGGGTGGAATAAAAGGGTCCATCTAAAGCGTGCTCACCGATGAAACGTCTTGGCTCTTGTCAGAAAGTGTTGAAAAGTAGTCTACATACCCAAAGATTGTTATTAAATGATTCTATTAATAAACATGTTGAATATGTTAAATAAACAGGTTAGGCTCAAGATGTTTATTAATGGAAGTTTTTATATACTGTATAAGGAAGGGTTGAGTGGAACATTTTTCATGACTGACATTTTTGTGTTAGTTAATAAGACGTTTGCTGTGCCAGCTCTACATTGTTTGGTTTGAGAGTAGCTCACAGTGTTTATATCTAAAGTGGAAAATAATACTGTGGTTTTGACATTGTTTAGCTTTTAGCAAAATACTCAAAATACTAACTTGAAGACTTCCAGATCCACTCTGAGGTGTCGAAGGAGCCAATCGGGTGATTGTGTGAATGGAAAGAGGCAAGCATCCACACTGGTATTATTGTCCATTCACAATAAAGTTTCATTTTCTCTTCTGCTACTGTGAACCCAGTACCAGACCTCTGGATTCCGTTTCTCTTAACTTGATGTGTGCTCGTACTTCTCACGCACTGAAGGAACTCATGTCCTACTTTAGAGCAGACTAGACTAGCTCACGTGGGGTCTCAGTTGGCTCTCTGTGACCTGTAAAGTGCAATGAGATGACTGCTGTTGTGTTTGTAGTATTTCTACTATAATTTTACATAGCTTTTTACATGGCTGAGCTTTCATTCCTTCCCTTCTGTGACTAATGTGTTGATATCAATATATATCGATATTTACTATCTATATATATGATTTGCACATATATTATATATGTAATATATATTATCTATATTTTTTTTCTTTTAATCAAGAATTGCACATTTATGAGCCCCCCTAGCCTAAACTACCTGGTTTCCTGTCTACACCTGGAATAATAATTGTTTGTTCATTAAGCAACCGCCATCCTTACACGTTTCATTTGCAAAAAACCCAGCTGCTGTTGGAAAATCCTCTATTGACTCATATTCTCCTCTGTTCCTGTCCTTGTTGATTTTGCTCCATATTACAGAGGCCTTTGAGGCACTCATGTAATGTTTAGGGAAATGACAGAGGGCCATCAGGCAGTCATGTGTCAGGAGTCGTCTCTTGGTGCTTCTTGTCCGGATATTTTCTTTTGGCTGAAGATGGGTCACTAATATAGTGGTAGGGGCAACACTGGACACCAAATGCTTATTTTAGAGTCCATTTTAACAGTTTGACTTTGGCAGAGGTCTGTGCTCAATAGACCCTAATGATGACTAATAACATTGGACTTTGTTTTCCCTCGCCCGGATGCGAGTCACCGGGGTCCCCTCTGGAGCCAGGGCTGGAGGTGGGGCACGATGGTGAGCGTCTGGTGGGGGTGCCTGCACCCATGGGGCCCGGTCGGGCACAGCCTGAAAAGGTAATGTGGGTCCCCACTCCCATAAGCTCACCACTCGTAGGAGGGGCCAAAGCAGTCGAGTGCTAAGTGAGCTGGGTGGCGGCCGGAGGCGGAGGCTTTGGCGGTTCAATCCTCGGCTACAGAAGCTAGTTGTCTGTGCTCTACTGCTGTACTTAATTACTGCTTCTGGCCTGTGTGATTGGCATGCTTTATATAAACAAAGACAGTGCCCCTTTTATTTCAATAGGATGGTAAGTCACAGTTGCACTGGGCCCTGATTGTGCTTGTGTCTTACACACAGCTGACAGCATTTCTGTTGGGCATAGACCCATTACACTGTCAGCATAAAGTCAATTCCCTGTTGTTCAAGCAGGGATTGGACTATGTTAACCTTTACATAGGGTATTGTGTCGACTCGTCATTAAAAGACAATAGTGACAACATTTCGGGACTCCCACTCGTCAGGGGAGGATGTCTCTTGATCTGAGTTATTTTTTGTGAAGGCCATGCGCTCTTCAATGTGACTTTTACTTCACAAAGAGCTGTGACAAAAAGGCCTAGTGGCTTGAAACCTTTGCTTATAAGTAGAGTAATGGTAATGGTTTAGAAGGATGCTGCGTAAGCACTTGTACTGTATAGTTGCCTCTCTCTGGTGTTGTGCAATCTATCTGTCCTTGACACAATGTGGGAAATGTGGGAAAAGCGGAGCAAATACTAAGCAGGAATGGACAAAGAAAAGGGTATTTTGATTGATAAATTCAGTTTTAAAGCCTTGGCAGATCGAAGTCAAAATTATCTACTGTCACTGTGGTTTGAGTTGTCACAGAGTAGGGCGATGGATAGAGAACAGCAAGAACTTACTGCCGCTATAGAAGGTGCGTTCAAGGACCGTCAAAGTGGAACAAAGCGCACCTCGCTTTAAACACACAAAAACTGCAGGATTTCCAACTGCATATTGTTTTGAATAAAATAATGGCCCGTATTTACAAAATGAATATTGATATAAAATTTGGTATTGACCTAAAGGGCTCTAATTTAGTGGGTTGCGCAGCTTGCATTTTGGTAGACCAAGTGCCAACTGATTCAGTCTGGCGTAGTGACAATTTTGTGCCAAAAGGCTTTGGCGAAGTTGCGCTGAAAGCTTGCCGGCTCCAACTGATCTACTCTCGGCGCAAGGCAAAGCACAGCCGGTCTACTGTAGTGGTAATTTGGCTGACTGGTGGACACGTCACCAAAACCTCAAAGGCCGGTTTACACAATGTCAGACACATTTGAATGCATTTGATAATCACAACAACCACTGTTTAAAATAACTATCTGAATCAGCACATGCATTTTATTTTAGTCTATTGACTGTCCTGTCTGCCTCTGTCGTGCCTCATCCTCCTCCTCATCAGTGGCTAGTGGAACTGATATGGATGTGGTTAATTGTAAATAAACGGTTAATCAAACGTATTGACTAAATACGTCAAATACGTGACTGGGCTAAATTCTGTAGTGTAGGCTTCAAAACCTTCCCAACTTTTTAATTCTCCTTCTTAGATCTATTGGTTCAGTCAAGGAGTGCTGCCAAACTTCTCAAACCTCATGCCGAAAAGTTATTTTTCATCATTTTAAAAAGACATCAGCTGCAGTCAATCATGATCAGTTGTTATTGTCAGGGGTCCTCACAGTCAGTCAATTGCATCGGCAATTTTGGCTTAGTTGTTACACCGGCAGCCCTTCCTGACACAACCCTGGCCAGGAATCTAAACCATGCCATATTTAGCGACCGGTTCAGAATACTGCATATAATCGCAATGTTTTTCAATTTGCTTAATGCGTTACATTTGTATTAAGTTCATTTAGCTTTTTTTATGCTTAATTTAGGCAAAAAAAAGAAAACTAATAATAGTCTGTATTCAACCAAGACACAGCATGGCTTATTAATTAATATACAGTATTTCTAAAACAGTGATAGGGTGAAGCTATGAAATTTGAAGCACAAAGTTACAGGAGTTTTGTACATCCTTGAACAATCTTTAGGAGCAGGGTAAGCTTTTGCACTGGTGGATTGTAACCAGAATGTAAGTCATCACAATTCAATTACTGTATAAGAAAGGAGCAACAGACCAAAATGAGACAGTCTGCATGATATTGAAAAGTGAGTTTAAATTCATCAGCTAATCAAAAGTTCAGGAACTTAGCCTTCAAAATTCAAAACCTATGCTTAAAATGTTTTTTTTGTCATTTGTTGTCAGATATTACCAATCATTACCTTCTGATGGGAAAGGCGAAGGGTCTTCCTGTGTTTTAACCTGGTAGAATTGTTGAATTACACAATCAAGGCCCCTTACAAAGTGTCATTACAGAAGGCCAACCAGGTTTTGGCTTCAATTCTGCTTCTGTGTTGACGCAGGGCTATTGTCATCTTTTCATTTCAAGGCCCTGGAATTTTTATATTTGATTCTGATCACATTTTTAAAGCAATGTGAACAGCTACACGCAGACACATATCTGATTAAAGGAGTACATTTGCTGCAGCAATTAATCTATGAATCTATGATTAATCGATTATCTAATTAATTGACAACTATTTTGGTATTTTGATTAATCGTTGTTTGCTGATGTAAAAATGAAAATATCTTCTGACTTCAACCTTTCAAATGTGAATATTTTTAAAATGTATTTTGTCATCCATGAAGGCAGACCTATTATCTGCTATTATTGGCTAAACAAGATATTTACACACATCAGCTTTGACTTTGGAAAACAGTTATTAAAATGTTTGCCTCTTTTCTATGTTGCACTGACAGGGTCACTCTCACTTTGACTCCAGCTCAGCCTATTTTCGTCCTTGAGTGCTGACCCCCTTAGATGCATGAGCCAAATGTCTTGACGAGCTCCAAATAACACTTAGATGTCGTTTGATGCACATGACTCTCTGAAGATTTACGTGACATTTATGACATTTACTTTCAGAGAAGGATATAAGGGCCAAGGTGTTTTCTGGCCACAGAGGCAACTGTACCCATTAGTGTGATGATATAGGATGGATTCCAATCATTGGAAAGCTATATAAAAATCATGAGACTTCTCTCCCACTGTCTGTAAAATGATAATGGAAACACAACCTCAATCTGCAGCCTTTTCATAGACGGTTGCAGCCAAATTATTAATGTGGTTGTGACTTTTGTGTGTCTTTGTCTGTGTTTTGTCTGTCTCAGATTGAGTATGCTGCAGGTTGTTTGAGTGACAGATATGGTGTCAAGAAGATCTTATTTACTCATTCTGTCAGCATTGGGACTTGTTTACATATTCCGTAAGTATACTTGCAAGTCGCTCTCCCTTCAGATCCTATTTCATTTGATCTTTTGACACTATTCAGCATAATTCTTTGAATTTTTATGATATTAAAACATGTCAGTGTACCTAACTTTGCAGGGACTATCAATGGAGAAAGACTTCAGGTGCAAGGAACTGTCAGAGGTGCGGTCGAATTGGAATGCCGTTTTCCACCATCAGATTCAGCTGACCTGTCCTCAGGGTCTCTCCATGTGGTAGAATGGGTGCGGCAAGGACTTGACATCCCTGTGCTGATAAAATTTGGATCCTACGCACCTCGGGTCCATCCACAATATGAGGGTAAGGGCATATGTATATACATACTATACATCCCCCTCCTAATTCAATTAGATTTAATTTAACAGAGTTGTGATGAACGGTTATGAAAGCATTTTGGTAAATATCCAACATTTATACCTTGTGTGTGGTTTCATGCAGTCGATCACTGGAACATACTAGGCACCTCCTATTTTTTTATGTTTTAGTCACTTTTCTCATTTTAAAAATAAATGGTCCGTATTAAGTATTAGTTATAGTAATGATGATGTTGCATTTAATGAAATTCACTCCCTGTGTTATCCGTGGATAGAATGTGATGCATAACAACATCCTGTCCTCGGACAAAAAACAAACAGTAGAAAGAACCACACCTTTCTGGCCTTTCAAAACTAGCTTCTGTGGGAGTGACTTTTAAAAGGAGCTGTCTTTTGTTGCATCGTCACCGTTGTGCCCACCTCTTTGACAAGAAACGGTTTCTGGGGGAAGATCCTCAATGCACTGAGACTACTTTAGTGTAGATCCGCTCATCCTTTAAAGTCCCAAACAATGAAAATAACTAAGAAAATGACTGCCTTTTATCAGAATTGTTCTCCATTGCACCCAACAGTTTGTAATGAAAATCAACCTGGCTACCTTTTCCCAAAACTTTTTGGATTCCTGTAGGGAAGACTAAAATCAGACCTGCCAATTTGAACACATTTTTTTACACAGCTTGCATTTTGGCGCTTGAATACGCTTGTATGATTTGCTGGTGTCAAGGTATGCATTTTGTTGCATTTTGCCGATATTTGTTACAAGTTCAGTCTCTGCACATAGCCTGCACCTCCCAAAAATCCATTCCAGACTGTGAAATTTGTGATTCGATGGCTTTTTGAACAGTGGAACCTCGGTTAGTGCTACGTCAGACACTAACCCAAACGTACTCTAATTGAATCAGGTTTTTCCATAAGAAATAATGCAAATCCAGTTAATATTTTCGGGTGTCCAGAACAAATTAACACAAAACACGTTTTTTACAGCTCTACAAAATCATAGTGTTATATGCAGAAAAAAGACAGATAAGCAAAAATCCAGACTCACACCACTGTTGTGTTTTGCAATGAGTTATTGCATGGCATGAAGTCAATATAGGGCCATATGATTTCCGTGTCAACGGAATCATGGACGGAATTGCTGAATTGGCCAGTAGAAACGAAATTCACTGTTAATTGTGCAATCTCATGTATATTGACATAATGTGAACCAAATGCTCTAAAGGGAAGGAACGTTTGTGTTGGTATTTCTTCGACAGATGTTTTTTTAGTTTTTTCTTGCGCCCATCTCATCTTAGACATTCAACAGACATTAGTCGATTCGCATTCTCAACAGAGAGAATGCATTTTTGCCTTAAAAATAACAGCACCGTTTGCCCCATGTCGTCTAACTGTGTAAACAAAATAGACGTGTCATAACAGATATCATACATATGCAGTTGGAATTACATCGATGACTACGTCTTCCTTAATCACATGCATGTGGGTCACAGTTGGTTGACGATTGTCCATTGATGTATCCATCCATCCATCCATCCATCCATTTCCCTCCGCTTATCCGGGTCCGGGTCGCGGGGGCAGCAGCTTCAGTAGGGAAATCCAGACTTCCCGGTCCCCAGCGACCTCATCCAGCTCCATCGGGAGGACACCATAGCGTTTCCAGGCCAGCTGTGAGACATAGTCCCTCCAGCGTGTCCTAGGTCTTCCCGGGGGCCTTCTCCCGACTGGGCATGCCCGAAACACCTCACCAGGGAGGCGCCCGGGAGGCATCCGGACTAGATGCCCGAGCCACCTCAACTGGCTCCTTTCGATGTGACGGAACAGCGGCTCAACTCATGACCATAGGTGAGGGTAGGAACGTAGATCGATGGGTAAACAGAGAGCTTTGCCTTCCGGCTCAGCTCTCTCTTCACCACGACGGACCGGTACAGCGACCGCATTACTGCAGATGCTGCACCGATCCGTCTGTCGATCTCACGCTCCAACCTTCCCTCACTCGTGAACAAGAACCCGAGATACTTGAACTCCTCCACCTGAGGCAAGACCTCACTCCCAACCCGGAGGGTACAGTCCACCCGTTTCCGACTGAGAACCATGGCCTCGGATTTGGAGGTGCTGAGTCTCATCCCAGAAGCTTCACACTCAGCTGCAAACCGCTCCAGTAAACGCTGAAGGTCACAGCCTGATGAGGCCATAAGGACCACATCGTCTGCAAATAGCAGAGACGAGATCCTAAGGTCACCAAGCTGGACTCCCTCAACACCTTGACTGCGCCTAGAAATTCTGTCCATGAAGATTATGAACAGAATCGGTGACAAAGGGCAGCCTTGGCGGAGGCCAACGTTCACCGGAAACAAGCTCGACTTACTGCTGGCAATGCGAACCAGGCTCCTGCTTCGATTGTACAAGGACCGAATGGCACGTAGAAGCGGACCATCAATCCCGTACTCCCGGAGCACCCCCCACAGGACACCACGAGGGACACGGTCGAATGCCTTTTCCAGGTCTACAAAGCACATGTAGACTGGTTGGGCAAACTCCCACATACCCTCGAGTACCCTTGCAAGGGTGTAGAGCTGGTCCAGTGTTCCGCGACCGGGACGAAAACCACATTGCAGCTCCTCTAACCGAGGTTCGACTAACGGTCGTACCCTTCTCTCCAGCACCCTGGAGTAGACTTTCCCAGGAAGGCTGAGGAGTGTGATCCCCCTATAGTTGGAACACACCCTCCGGTCACCCTTTTTAAAAATGGGGACCACCACCCCGGTCTGCCAGTCCAGAGGTACTGTTCCTGACTTCCATGCAATGTTGTAGAGGCGTGTCAACCAACACAGTCCTCCAACATCCAGAGCCTTGAGAAATTCTGAGCGGAACTCGTCTACCCCCGGAGCCTTGCCACTGGGGAGTGATTTGACTACCCCAATTACCTCAGCCACGGTGATAGAACTGTCCACGTACGTATCCTCAGACTCTGCTTCCTCTATGGAAGGCATGTCAGTGGGATTGAGAAGGGCCTCGAAGTATTCCTTCCACCGACCAACTATATCCACAGTCGTGGTCAGCAAGCCCCCGTCCGCACTGTAAACAGTGTGAACTGGGGGCTGCTTCCCCTTTCTGAGGTGTCGGACGGTTTGCCAGAACCTCTTCGAGGCCGACCGAAAGTCGTGCTCCATAGCCTCACCGAACTCCTCCCACACCCGAGTTTTTGCCTCGACCACCGCCGAAGCCGCGTGCCGCTTGGCCTGCCGGTACCTGTCAGCTGCTTCGGGAGTCCCGCAAGCCATCCATGCTTGATAGGACTCCTTCTTCAGCTTGACAGCAGCCCTAACCCCCGGTGTCCACCATCGGGTTCGGGGCTTGCCACCACGACTGGCACCGACCACCTTGCGGCCGCAACTACAACTGGCTGCCTCAGCAATAGAGGCACGGAATACGGCCCATTCGGACTCAATATCCCGGTCCTCCCTCGAGATGCAGGCGAAGCTCTGCCGGAGATGAGAGTTGAAGACTCGACGAACGGGAGATTCTGCCAGACGTTCCCAGCACACCCTCACTACGCGTTTGGGTCTGCCAGGTCTGTCCGGCATCCTTCCCCGCCATCTAATCCAACTCATCACCAGGTGGTGGTCAGTTGACAGCTCAGCCCCTCTCTTCACCCGCGTGTCCAGAACATACGGACGCAGGTCTGATGATACGACCACAAAGTCGATCATAGACCTGCGACCTAGGGTGTCCTGGTGCCAAGTGCACTTATGGGCATCCTTATGTTCGAACATGGTGTTCGTTATGGACAAACTGTAATTCGCACAGAAGTCCAGCAACAACACACCGCACGGGTTCAGGTCAGGGAGGCCGTTCCTCCCAACCACGCCCCTCCAAGTCACACTGTCATTGCCCACATGGGCGTTGAAGTCTCCCAGTAGAACTATGGAGTCACCAGCTGGGGTGCTCTCCAGCACCCCTCTGATAGACTCCAAGAAGGCTGGGTACTCTGAACTGCCGTTCGGCGCATAGGCACAAACCACAGTCAGGACCCTTTCCCCAGCCCTAAGGCGTAGGGAAGTAACCCTCTCGTTTACTGGGGATGACTCCAACACAGAGGCACCAAGCCGGGGGGCTAACAATAAGCCCACACCAGCTCGCCGCCTCTCCCCAGCGGCAACTCCAGAGAAGAACAAGGTCCAGCCCCTCTCAAGGAGTTTGGTTCCAGAGCCTAAACTGTGGGTTGAGGTGAGTCCGACTATATCTAGTCGGAATCTCTCCGCCTCTTCCACAAGCTCGGGCTCCTTCCCCACCAGAGAAGTGACATTCCATGTCCCAAGAACCAGATTTGGTCGCCGAAGCCCAGGTCGCCCGGACACCCGCCCTCGACCACTGCCCAAATCACACAGCACCGGACCCTTATGCTTGCCCCTGCAGGTGGTGGGTCTGCGGGGGGGGGGAGTACTCATAGCAAACAGTACTCACCTTCTTGCTTAATTCACATTGGAGTAATAATAATAGTATTTGTACTGCACTGTTACAGCCAGACAACCCAGGAATCAATAGTTATGAGTGGCATCCCTAATCTGGTTGTCTTTAATTGACTGCAGACTGAGAAATATATGATTAATTGACGTGATACTACACTTTGTGTTTGGATTTGGTTGCTCTGTTGTTGCTGTGTCTTTCTAAATTTCTCTCTTATCTGGGAGATTTGTAGTAGTACGTCGTAGCAGCTCAACACGTGTTGAAACTAGGTTTTCCATTTTGGTGGTAAACTCAAATGTATTGCACCCTGGTGCGCCGTTATTTTGTTCATTGTTTGTCAACACTTTTCAGGAAATCGAGAGAAAGGGTGTCACAGCATATTTGGATGTCATATCGGCATTCTCCTGAGAGAATGTAAAATGGACTCACCAAGCTTTAGACACCAATAAAATAAAATTACCAAAGTATTAGTTAGGTTTGGTAAGGCTTGATAGGTTTGTTGAGCTCCAAGAAAATTTTGGATTCTTATCCTTAAATTATCCTTCACGTTACTATGTACAATCTAAAAAATATCCGTTCAACTCCTCCTCAGTTTCAGTCAACATGTCAAGTTGAAATCAACATTCGGGTCATTTTAGTGTTCGTTAGCTAAAGGATACCAGAGCCAAGACACTTATTTGAGTGGGATGCCACACCCTCACCTTACCTGGCTAGGAAATATGATATAGCCATTTACGTAGCCATAAAGTCTGCTTAAACCTTGACTGTTGAATTACTGTGAACGGGAGGGTGGCTTCATTTAATTTTATTTCATTGTCGTCCTTTTGTGGCTCACTCTGAAGATGATCCATCAATGTGCGCTGAGGGTCAAGTTTTATAACTGTGGATGTTACAGTGTCAGGTAAAGCAGGGAGATACGCTGATATTCAAGGCCCCTAAATTTCTCTTTCACCTTTGTCGTGTGATTTACTCTACAATGTTTGCGTACACCTGCACAGGCCGTAAACCATCCTACACATACAGACCCCCCCCCGCACACACACACACACACAATACCAGTAAACCGATATCATTCTGCTCCAGTGACAAACAGAAACTACTCTGCTGTAGTCACACAAAGGGTTTGAAAAGGGTGCATTGTAATCTGTTGCTTCGCATAGCTACCTGTCTGTGGGAGCAACGGGTGCATAATGGGAAACTAACCACTTAAAACAACTACTGGTGTGGATTTCACATCCTCGGATCAGGTACTCGGGTGTCACAACTGTTTGGCTCGGAGAGACGCCGAGCCCAATGGTGACTTGTTAAGCTCACTTGTTTTCCTCAGTTCCTTGAATGACTAAAAGCTAAACATGGCGCTCCTGATAGTAGGTAACCGAGTCTGATATTAATCTTTGTTTTAGATCATGTGTAAACTTGACAAACAACGTGTGCGATAAAATGGATTTGCAGCCTGCTGCCCAGAAACGCTGAAATGGGTTTGAATGTATTTGTTTTAATAGAGATGTAAAAAACAGAGGATTAGTATCAGCTATGTGGACAGGACAGAGTCCCTCATCCTCATACTGCTGCGCTATAAAAAAATAAATACAGCTGTATAAATGTGATTTTAGTGAGCTCATCTGGTTTGAAACCCATCGCAATCATCATATTTATAAATCAAATATTTTTGTAGTTGCAACATAGAAAACCTTTTAAAGACCTTCTACATATGTCTTATAACATTATTAGAACCTTCATTCATTCATTCATTTTCTATACCGCTTATCCTCTTTAGGGTCGCGGTCTTACTGCTGTTGAAATACCTAATCTGTTTCAACTACAAGTTATCTTAAATACAAATTATTACAACTTTTTGCAGGTACACGATTTTATTGCCAACAATATTTTGACGCCATTTTTTCATTAATGTAATGATAATAGATGATAATATAGTAACTCCACATCAAAAGCAAAACACTTTTTAACATTGCAATTGGAATGTCAAGTGCATTTGAAAAAAAATAAACAAACAATATAATACATTAAAAAACAAAAAACCCAATGGAAATAAAATTGACTGTCAGTCTCTTTTAGCAAAAAATGCACTTATATTAAAATTAGAATGTTATGATGAAAAAAAATAGACGCTATCTCTGTTAAGAAATAAAGTACAGTATCAAATCTATGTAAAACAAAATTGCACTGCAATAAATAACAAACATTGGGTAGTATTTCCTAACAGGAAGGCCTAACATGTAGCGAACGACACTGTGATTATGCACCATTTTGAACTGTTTTGTTTTTTACTAAAGCCTCAATAAGTGTCTGTTTGGAAGAAGCCCCCGATGCCCCTTGAGCTTCTTTTTCCCACTTGGCAAGGGTGGACAAGATAGTTGTGTTTGAGGTTCCCCTTTTTTGTCGCCACTATTTTCGACAAATGTGACATTTTGGCTCGCCAATGTTCATGGGCTCACCTTGATCATTCTGTTTAAAACCAAAATATTCCCACACTGAGGCTGTGACATTTGCCTTAGAAACCATTGCTTTTGTGCCTTCATTCATATTTGTGTTTGCTCACATGCAGGCTGCACTCTCTAGCAGCCCCAACTCCACCCACTGGCACAAAGACACCAAATGACTCAGTTTATTCCACTATAAAACCAACACGCCCAGGTGTTGGGCCTCTCCAGCTCTTGTCATCCAGCCTATTTGATAGAAAGAGAGGAGGATGCATGCACATGTAAATTTATCAAATATTTTGGGGGTTTTATTCGTCGATTTATTGATTGTCATGACAGGGATAATTATTGAAACAGTCTAAAGCAGTGTTAATGTTGCGTCTTAAAGCAATCGCAGACTGACTGTGAAATGACCAAATCTGTGATCTTGAAGTGTAACCCTCCACCGTAGTATTTTCCAAGTATTTTTATTCCATTGTTCTGAACGGATTCAGAGATTTTACAGATCCTGAGCGACTCTTTGGCAAAACCAATAGTAACAGAGGGTAAAATTACAAATAAATTAATAAACACCTTTATGATGTAGGATATCAACCAGAAAAATTAGCTTCCCAAATTAGCTTCCCCTTTTTGAATGACCAGCATCCCCACTGAGTATAAGATATATTTAATAAAATGAGCTGAAAAATGTTTGTGGTCCCCGCTTGTCTTTAACGGGTAATGATGAGCCCACACAGTTGGGAACCACTATTCTAAATCATTTAACGCAGTTTAAAAAAATGTGTGAACAACATGTCCATCCATCCATTTTTTTCCGCTTATCCGAGGTCGGGTTGCGGAGGCAGCAGCCTAAGCAGGGAAGCCCAGACGTCCCTCTCCTCGGCCACTTCGTCCAGCTCTTCCTGGCGGATGCCGAGGCGTTCCCAGGCCAGCTGAAAGACATAGTCTCTCCAGCTTGTCCTGGGTCTTCTCCGGGGCCTTCTACCGGTTGGACGCACCCTGAACACCTCCCAAGGGAGGAGTTTGAGAGGCATCCTAACCAGATGCCCGAGCCACCTAATCAGGCTCCTCTCAATGCGGAGGAGCATCCCGGATGACAGTGCTTCTCACCCTATCTCTAAGGGAGAGCCCAGCCTCACTGCAGACGTCGCACCAATCCGCCTGTCCATCTCACGTTCCATCCTTCCCTCACTTGTGAACAAGACCCAGAGGTATTTAAACTCCTCCACTTGAGGCAGGACCTCATCCCCGACCCGGAGATGGCACTCCACCCTTTTCCGGGCGAGAACCATGGACTCAGATTTGGAGGTGCTGATTCTCATCCCAGCCGCTTCACACTCAGCTGCGAACCGATCCAGTGAGAGTTGAAGGTCACTGCTTGATGAAGCAGGCAGGACCACGTCATCTGCAAAAAGCAGAGACCGAATCCTGTGACCACCAAACTGAAACCCCGCAACGCCCCGTCTGCACCTAGAAATTCTGTCCATGAAAGTAGTGAACAGAATCCGTGACAAATGGCAGCCCGGGCGAAGTCCAAGTCTCACTGGAAACGGGTCCGACTTATTGCTGGCAATGCGAACCAAACTCTGACACCGGTCATACAGGGAATGAACCGCCTGGATTAGGTGGTCCGATACCCCATATTCCCGGAGCACTCCCCACAGTATTCCCCGAGAAACACGGTTGAATGCCTTCTCCAAGTCCACAAAACACGTGTAGACTGGTTGTGCAAACTCCCATGCACCCTCAAGGACCCTGCCGAGAGTATAGAGCAGGTCCACAGTTCCACGACCAGGACAAAAACCACATTGCTCTTCCTGAATCCGAGATTGGACTATCCGGCGGAATCTCCTCTCCAGAACCCCTGAACAGACCTTACCGGGAAGGCTGAGGAATGTGACCCCCCGGGAGTTAAACACACCCTCCGGTCCCCCTTCTTGAAAAGCGGGACCACCACCCCGGTCTGCCAGTCCAGGGGCACCGATCCCGATGTCCACGCGATGCTGCAGAGTCGTGTCAACCAAGACATGCCCACAGCATCCAGGGCCTTAAGGAACTCCGGGCAGCTGCAATCCACTCCCGGGGCCTTGCCACCAAGGAGCTTTTTGACCACCTTGTTAACCTCAGCCTCAGAGATAGGGGAACCCGCCTCAGAGTCCCCGGGCACTCCTTCCATGTTGGAAGACGTGTCTGTGGGATTGAGGAGGTCTTCAAAGTATTCCCTATACCGGTCCACAACATCGTGAGTCGAGGTCAGCAGCACACCGTCCCCACCATTCACGGTGTTGACTGTGTACTGCTCCCCCCTCCAGAAAAGGCGGATGGTGGACCAGAATCTCTTTGAAGCCATTCGGAAGTTGTTTTCCATGGCCTCTCCGAACTCCTCCCATGTTCGTGTTTTTGCCTCAGTGACTGCCAGAGCCGCGGACCGCTTGGCCTGCCGGTACCTGTCAGCTGCCTCCAGAGTGCCATGGGCCAAGACGGCCTGATAGGACTCTTTCTTCAGCTTGACGGCATCCCTCACCGCTGGTGTCCACCAACGGGTTCTGGGATTATCGCCAAGAGAGGAACCAACCACCTTACGGCCACAGCTCCGATCAGCCGCATCGACAGTGGAGGGACGAAACATTGCCCGTTCGGACTCAATGTCCGCTGCTTCCTTTGGAACTTGGTCAAAGCCCTCCTGCAGGTGGAAGTTCAAACTCCTTATGATAAGTGACTCTGCCAAATGTTCCCAGCAGACCCTCACAATGCGTTTGTGTCTGCCAGGTCTGACCGGCATCCTCCCCCAACATCGGAACTAACT
Source organism: Oostethus manadensis (assembly GCA_024372805.1). Lineage (NCBI taxonomy): Eukaryota > Metazoa > Chordata > Actinopteri > Syngnathiformes > Syngnathidae > Oostethus > Oostethus manadensis. Next base: position 334,246 of record QODF01000089.1, read on the forward strand.
CCGATCTAGGTGGTGATCGGTTGACAGCTCCGCCCCCCTCCTCACTCAACTATCCAAAACATGTGGCCGCAAGTCCGACGACACAACCACAAAGTCAATCATCGAACTGCGGCCCAGGGTGTCCTGGTGCCAAGTGACATGTGGACACCCTTATGCTTGAACATGGTGTTCATTATAGACAATCCGTGACGAGCACAGAAGTCCAATAACAAAACACGGCTCGGGTTAAGATCAGGGGGGCCGTTCCTCCCAATCACATCTCCAGGTCTCACTGTCGCAGCCAACATGAGCGTTGAAGTCACCCAATAGAACAAGAGAATCCCCCGAGGGAGCACTCTCTAGTACTTCCGCTAAGTAATCTGAACTGCTGTTTGGTGCATAAGCACAAACAACAGTCAGGACCCGTCCTTTACCCAAAGGCGTAGAGAAACTACCCTCTCTCTTACCGGGTTGAACTCCAACGTACAGGCTTGGAGCCGGGGGGCAACAAGAATTGCCACCACTGCCCGTCGCCTCTCATTGCCGGCAACACCAGAGTGGAATGAAGTCCAGCCCCTCTCTAGAGGACTGGTTCCAGACCCCTTGCTGTGCGTTGAGGTGAGTCCGACTACATCTAGCCGGAATTTCTCCACCTCACGCACCAGCTCAGGCTCCTTCCCCGCCAGAGAGGTGACATTCCACGTACCGACAACTAGCTTCTGTCGCCGAGGATCGGACAGCCAAGGCCTCCGCCTCCGGCCACCACCCAGCGCACTTAGCACCCAACCCCTTTGGCCCCTCCTACGAGTGGTAAGCTCATGGGAGGAGGGACCCACGTTACCTTTTCGGGTTGTGCCTTACCGGGCCCCATGGGTGCAGGCCTGGCCACCATACGCTCGCCATCGTGCCCCACCTCCAGGCCTGGCTCCAGAGGGGGACCCCGGCGATGCGTGTCCGGGCGAGGGAAAGCGAAGTCCAATGTTTTTAATCATCATCAGGGTCTTTTGTACATGTACAAGATGCAAAGAAAACATAAATATTATTCTTGCTGCAGGGATTTGTCCTCGTTCAGTCGTAAGGCATTAGTGAGCATGGTCTAATCAGGGTTAGTTCTGTATTCCATGCTTACCTTTGATGTGTTGTAGGGTGTTGTTGCCTTAACCATGTCAAATGTTGCAGTAACAAACTGCGTATATCTTTACTTCACAGTCAGACAAGACTCATAACACCTTATCAATATAAATATATTGAAATGCAAATACTTACAAATACTTACAAAATACTTGCAAATGTCAATGTCATAGCAGCGATATTTCAAATGTGAAATATTTTATAATAATAAAACTAATATACTGAAGAAAGAAATAAAGAAAATGATCCAGGGAGATACTATTATCGCAATTACAGACTTCTCTTATTTAACTAAAAGGTACATTTGTTTTTCACATTGCAATTGCCTGGCCAAAACAAAAGTCGCCACCTGGATTTCCATAAGCAAATAGGTACAAGGTTGCTGCAGTTGGTCAGGTCTAGGTTCAGCGACACTATGTGCTCAAAAAAGAAGGTCAACTGACTACCTGAATATACTGAGGGCTTTGCGCAGTGGTCAGACTCTACCATCATCAATGCAAGATCTTGGTGAAAAATTAATATTATCAACACTGGATGGAAATAAATCTTGTGACAATGCAGCGAATGCGTGCTGAAATCAAAGCTAAAGCCGGTCCAAAAAATATTAGAGTGTATGATCTTTTTTTTGGGTGCCAACTTTTTTTTTGGCCAGCCGATGTTTATTAAAATGAATCATAGTTTACTTTAGCCTGTTTCCCTCTGGGGATATCCCGATCCGATCATCTGGATTGAGATCGGCTGTTGATCCGCTGTATTCTGAAGAAGCTGGTTGCCACTCAAATACCGCCACCCGGATGAAGAAGAAAACGCACCACCACTATGCAGACATGTGAGAAGTTAGTTTCATGTTGGGTGCTGGATATTCAGCTCTGTAGCTACAGCGGTAGTTCCCACACACTGTAATCGGACACCTCTGTCATGGTGCAGTGAAGTGCCGCTCTAACCACTGGTTGTTACTATAGACCATAAATAAATTACTATTGCGTTGAATAGAGTTTGTCAAAAAAAATTAGTTTAGTTTAGTTTAGTTTAGTTTATTGGTTATTTGACAGGGACCATGTAGAAAATCATTAATCTTTCACAGAAAAGATGATCTGCATCAGATTTAGCTGCTGCTACTTTCCATCTGCAGTTTCTTGTCACATATTGTAAAACACACCACAAATTGATCTACAATCATGTCAAATCATTAGTCCTACCCTAAAAGTATTGTGATGGCAGCGGAATACTTTAACATTAGGATGACATAATTCATTATGTAATAACATAATTTAGTTGGCCATTTGTTTGCATGAGCAAACATGCATGAGTACGCAGAGAACTCACAGTCCTTCCTCACCGCATGATGCACAGTGAACACCACTGCCCTCTATAGCCCGAACACTAAACAGCAACTTGGAACAACACAATATACTTGTCACTACAGTATTTTGCAAAACCATTTTTTTCAGTTTTATCTTCATTAGATGAACATTTATTTTCACTAGGGACAAAATCCAAACAATATTGTTGGTCATGCTGTGAAAAAAAATAAACTTTGGTTGCATTATTTTTAGAGCTATCTTAATATTCAATTACACAAATTAATGTTTGTATCAAAAGTTTATTATAAATCCGGATCGGATTTATAAAGAAAGATTAAAAAAATCGGAAGCCAGAAAATGTAGTTCCCCATTTCCCATTGCGATTGTGTAATACACACACCGGTTTTTTAGACTGCATTGCATATGTCACATTCTCCAAAACTGCATAGATCTTTACTAGGCTCTTCTATTTTATGTATATTTTTAAATTCTTAGTCATAGGTGCAATGGAAATTCCATGGTTGCGAATGTTAAATTTTTTATGAATATTGATAGTAAAATAAATCTTGCGTACTGTTTTCTTTTTGCTTGATTGATAATTGACTCTTCAATATTTGATAAAAGGAAGACTGTAATCGCATCCAGTAAAGCGGGTCTTACATCCCGACGTACGTGCTCCTATGTGCTGGCTACGTGCAAAAATGCAAAAGTGCATTGGGATGCAAATTATGTTCTGTGTGTCCTCTAAACTAGTAGAGGTAGTTGTCTGATTTATAAAGTGCGTCTGTTTTAATCTGCATCACACTCATATGACTTCCCATTTAAATCGCTCGCAGTTATTTTTTTCCAAATGGTACTATTACACTGTTCTGATGTCAAACCGCACTCCTTTTTTTTGTTCTGTAAACCGACAACACCCAGTCAGGCTTGTTGCCTCAGCACAACCTTTCCACTGTGCTACGTTGACCTATTTATCACACTGAGCTAATAAACATAGGAGTGCCGTGGGTCGAAGGTTGGATTTGGAAATTCTTTGTGTGATTAAAAGGTATGTTACTTGACATTAACTTCCCCCTCCCTTCTATTCCCTGTGGAATTACTCCCCTTTGACAGCCTGGAAAAGTAAATAGGGTGTGTTATCGCCAATAATAAGCCTACCTCTAAATTCCTGCTTGTTTCTGGCTGTCAGGAACAACATTTTCTGCACAGGCCTAAGGACTTTGGATCCTGTGCTGTTTACCACACATCTCAGTGGCATCTCTACTCTACAATGTCTTTGTATCTTTTCATATTTAGACATGTTCAGAGAGGACAGTTAGTCGTTGTTTTTTATGGTTTTTATTTAAATGTACAATTTTACCTCATTACTCATTACTTCATTCTGTTGTAGCATCATGGGTGTTTTCTATATCCGCCGCAAGTGAGACTTTAGGCAAATTAAAAAGCTTCAGGTACCCTGTTGAGGGAGTCATCGCTTGGCAACCATCAGATTAGATTTCTTAATGTGCATGTTCATGCGGTGTTTTGCACATGTGTTTTTTGGGTCACTTTCAGGCAATGACTAAAAAAAAAAATCTTTTAGCGAGGCTACAAATCACACATGTCCGACTTCAGACATCGAGTGACATCAATGTTACATGCTGTACATGCGTGGAGTCCCTTTATTGGACTTATGTACCTGTACTCATGTCTGTGCAGGGCGAGTGTCTCTGTTGGGGACCACCACTCTGAGGCTGGAGGGCCTGCAGTTGGACGACCAGGGCTTATATGAGTGTAGGAGCCTCTTATTAGATGAACCAACTGAGGCGCTTCGGAATGGCACCTGGATAATGCTTTGTGTAACTGGTGAGTTCTTAGCTCTTAGTCACATTGTTCTGTACGGCACATATAATTTTTTAATTGTCAAAAATATTTCTTATGAACTGTAATGAAATTCCTTCCAGTTTTCTAGTTTTTTGGTTTTTTTAATATTGTGGAGGGCAGGCAGGGCCGTTTCTTGCTGAATGCGAACTATGCAACTGTGTAGGGTCCCCAAGCCAACGGTGCGCCTCAAAGCTGCATGTTAACCCTCATCTGAGGGGAATGAAAATGTCCTCGTGCGTATATAATCTCTCCCATATATGCATCCAAAAATTGCAAGAAAGCAACAGCAAGTAAGCAAAGAATGACATGCAAATGAAATTGAAGTACTAATTTGGCAGCTGCCAGCATAAACATAACGTAAAGTTGCCACGGGAGGGCAAACACAGGAATGGGGATGACAAAATAAAAGTCAAAACAGGAGTAACAACGAAAACCCCGCCAAAAGTCCAATTGTTTTTTGCTATTGTGTGGACTTTGTTGAAATAATTTGAAGTACTCCATCATTTCCTACTATTTTACTGCATTTTAGTATTTTAACTGTAAAAATTAATATAATGGTGTATTTCTGTCTGTGGTGTCGAGACCAGATATTTTTCATTTCACTCACAGATTAAAAATCTTTTATAAAAACGACATGTGCCAAGTGCCCATAAAACAAAATAAACCATTTAACATATTAAAAACATATTACAGAGATGTACAGTTTACATGTGCACAAATTAGTTTATCACACAGTTAAATAAAACATTTACAACCAACACGCTTGCTGTCCACAGTTTTTAATCAAGATTTAAAAGTGTGCAGAGATATCAGCTGTCAAACCGACAGTGTGTACTCTGGAGCTGGAGCTGGTGTGACCTTACTGTAAATATTAAATTGGTTCATGGGTCATTTCCTCCCAGGTGGAATTGTGTTTTATTTAAATTGAATTCAAATATGTTTAAAATGATCGATAAATATATAAATAATAAACATTTAAAACAATTAAAATTTACCCACCCATGCCACATTTATATTTTTGGAATTATTACTTTGATGTGTTTTCTTTTTTAAAGTTAATATTTTTATGAACACTGAATTTATTTTTTTTATTGATTGATTTATAGAGGGTTATTATTTACGTATTATTATATTGACTATTTTTATATAATAATTATATTATTATTTTCCCTATCTGTTCAACTTGACTGCAGGACTCAACTTTAGATGCTTTATTGGAACTGCAGCCTGTTGCTCATGAGGTGTAATACATTTTGGCATTTTAATGGACCAGCTAAGTAAGGGTTATGAATCTATTCATGGTAGATTGACACACTAGGTGCCCCCAAACCGCATCTTGCCTATGGCCCACATAAAGCTAGAAACGGCCCCGATGGCAAGTAACTCATACATGTAGTGCACTTGTCCACTTTCGATTTACACTACAGACGTACTAAAGTACTATGCCACATAACCACTGCAGGACGGGAAAATGGAAGACAATGTGGGATTTGGTGAAAATTAGGATAAATATATAGGGGCAAGTGAGGAGTCTAGGCCAACTCCCTCTGTTTCCGATCTTGGGCTGGTTGGAGATGGAGACTTTCAACTAGGGGTTTTCCCAATACAACTCTTTTACTTCCAATACCATATGATATTTCAATCCTGCGTATTGGCCAATATCGGTATTATTCCAATATCATCACAAATCACCTATGTTTTTATTATATTGTATTCTGGAATGTTAGAAAATTGTTGATTATGTAATATTACTCAAACAGAGAACAATGGTCAACAGTAATTACAGAACAAACTGACCCATTTACCTCTTTATGCATCTGGGGAGTAGTTTTACTGACAATGTAGTGGCAGCGAGGCATAATGTAGCAGTTTGAGATGCTGAGTGAAATGTTTAAACCTGACATCACTCACCACAGGCAAGGACTTTCCAAAAAAGAAACAAGACTCCAAAAGAAACATCTTGTTTGCTCCTTTGTGTTATCGCTAAAGATTTTTTGCTGCCCCAAAAGAGTTTCTCTAGCTTTGCAAATGTTGTGGACAACGTTGGATGTTTGAGGGAGACGTGGTTTCGCAAAAATCCTCATGCTATGTTTTTGTGATGTTGCTTCAATGTGGGATGAGGTTGCTCGTATTAAACTTCCTCAATTCCGTGTCTCAACCAGAACGTCTTTACGACCGACATCACTCTTTTCTATTGTCAACATGTTAGCACACGCTGTTGTTGTGGTCCTGTGGGGTGCATCCAGGTATGCCACATAGAACTACTCTAGCTGAGTCTGGAATGGATTGCTTGTATCAGGGTGCCAATATTGGACACTTTAGATGCAGGCTGATATAATTCTATACTTGTTTTTTGGTTTGTATTTTATGCGTTTATAGGTGCAATATCCAATATTACTATAACCTTGGGAAACCCCTGCTTTCTACACCTAATCATTCTGGCAGCCAAAAAAAATGGGCCTCACTCTTTAGGCTATATGTGACAGTGTCACCAGTGAAGCGTGAGCGTCAGGTAGGAGATAAGTGTAATGGTTGATTGCGACTGATGTGGTCCGTAGGTATGCTCTTCACATCCAATTGGATGCACTTCAGGACAAGAAGGCTTGTCAATAGCTCTGACAGGACGGATGAAAGATTTGATAGGAGCAGTGGTTATGAGAACACAATAATTGATAGCACCTGATGGCAGGTAACACAACCGAAAACTGTCATTTACATAAGAAAAAAGACGAGAAAAAATAAAATGTTCAAATATTTTTCAAAGTGAAAAGGATGCAAGCAGAAAGAAGATGGAGGCATTTGAAGAAAGGGTTGCTTATATGCTGTACAATGAGAAATCGGATTCAAGACTATTTTTTCTCTCAATTTAAGGTAGTTTATGTTTTGTCCTACAGCGCCCCCTACTTTTACCAAAACCCCACCACCTGTGCTGGAAGGTGTGATTGGCAGTCACCTCTCTCTTGTGTGTGCTGCCATTGGCAACCCTCCTCCAGCCATCACTTGGCTTAAAGATGGAAATGTGATTCAAAGAGGGAATGGCCAGGTAAGTGTGTACTAATCGCTTATGCAAGTAATTGGCATCCCGTGACTGCAAATATTGGTGCATCCATTCCTACCTAATGACTTAGTATGGAAGTATTCAGTATGAAACTAATATTAGGTAACATTACAAACATGCTTGCAAAATGAACCAAAGCAGATTCCTCTTGTCTTCAAACCAAGATTTCAACGTATTTAATTTAAATTTGGCACTGCCCCACTGCCGCATCCGCCAATACGGGCAAGAAGAACTGTTTTTTTTATTTATATGCATACTTCACACTAATCCTATTAATTATCTGTAATCCCTTCAGTACAATATTTTTCTTAGTAACCATTCATGTGATCTGTTGTTTTTCCCCTTGACTTTATGTGTATTGACACATTTGTCTTTACCTGTCATATCACGTTTACCAGGAGCAAGTCTTATCTCTGCCAGCATTGAGCGTGCAGTCAGCAGGACAGTATACCTGTCAAGCTTCCAATTCTGAGGGAAACGTGACTTTCCAGACAACAGTAAAGATAAAAGGTCAGTAAGAACCTATTTGTCAGTCTGTCGTTCTCCTGTTAATTTATTCGTCCCTAAGTTCCTTTGGAAGTCTCATGTCTGTGTGCTGGTATGGCCGTGAGCCAATGTAATTGTACATTTGAAGTTTCTCCCTCTTGCATCATAACACAGGAGCAAGGGACTCTCAAACCGAGTTTATTAGCTCCCTGTGCAGTTGACCTCATCAATATCATGACATTACACAAGCTGTCATCAGTGTCTTGGGATCATCACCTTATCATGAAAAAAATGCGTATTTCAGTAGAAAAGATCACATGACTCTGTGCCACATGTTGTAAAGTGAGGATAACAGATGATAACAGTTACATATGATCAATTCAGCAGTATCAAAACCTACCTGTTCAGGTTGACATTGCAAGATGTAATCCTGAAATTGTACTATTAAACCTACAAGATGTTTTAGCTCAAAAATTAATTGCATAGCTGTTTTTTTTTGTTTACATGGTGCACACTTTGACCCCTAAGTGTGCTTTAATAGTTTACTGCTCTCCAGTTATGCATTTTGTTGCATTTCGCCAGTTTCAGATTTGAGTTCAGTCTCACTGCACAGCAGAATGCTTACTGCTACAGCAATGCTGACCGTAAAGGCTGTTGATTGGTTGGCTAGTACATTGTTTCCTGTCTGTGTATGACTCTTCAGAGGGTGAACAGCCCACCTTCGCGAGTGCCTTCTTTTGTAGTTTTCGGATCAACATAAAAATTGACTGTTGAAACTCATCGATGAGTTCCAGCTGCCCCTTCTCTTTCTGATTACCATCATTGTTTGCTGCGACGGAAGCTATGAAGCTAAGTAATCAACAAGACTCAACAGAATTTACATCCCGGCTATGACCTATGAAAGCAAGGGTATCCAAAGTGTGGACCATTTGCATCCTGTGGCTCATTTGTTAATAGTTAAAATCCAATTAAACTAAATTAAAAACCCTGCCAAAATGGTAAAAGTACAGCAAAATGCATAATGTAACAGAAAAAGTTGAAATGTTGATAAACAACACAAGGTTTTGTTTTAGATGTGTCACTTTTTTTCAAGCCAATACCATTAGTGCTTCTCACGACAGCTACTGATATATATATTTTTTATATCTATTCATTCATTCATTCATTTTCTATACCGCTTATCCTCATTAGAGTCGCAGGTATGCTGGAGCCTATCCCAGCTGGCTGTGGGCGGGAGGCGGGGTACACCCTGGACTGGTCGCCAGTCAATCGCAGGGCACATATAGACATTCACACTCACATTCATACCGATGGACAATTTAGAGTCGCCAATTAACCTAACATGCATGTTTTTGGAATATGGGAGGAAACCGGAGTACCCGGAGTAAACCCACGCACGCATGGGGCGAACATGCAAACTCCACGCAGAGATGCCCAACGGAGATTTGAACCCAGGTCTTCCAGATCTCCTGACTGTGTGGCCAATGTGCTAACCACTCAGCCACCGTGCGGCCCATTTTTTTTTAATATATAGATTTTTTCAATTTAGATTTAACTGGGATGGAGGGGGTTAGGGCTGCCGTCAAGCTGAAAAAGGAGTCCTATCGAGCATGGATGGCTTGCGGGACTCCCGAAGCAGCTGACAGGTACCGGCAGGCCAAGCGGCACGCGGCTTCGGCGGTGGTCGAGGCAAAAACTCGGGTGTGGGAGAAGTTCGGTGAGGCTATGGAGCACGACTTTCGGTCGGCCTCGAAGAGGTTCTGGCAAACCGTCCGACACCTCAGAAAGGGGAAGCAGCCCCCAGTTCACACTGTTTACAGTGCGGACGGGGGCTTGCTGACCACGACTGTGGATATAGTTGGTCGGTGGAAGGAATACTTCGAGGCCCTTCTCAATCCCACTGACATGCCTTCCATAGAGGAAGCAGAGTCTGAGGATACGTACGTGGACAGTTCTATCACCGTGGCTGAGGTAATTGGGGTAGTCAAATCACTCCCCAGTGGCAAGGCTCCGGGGGTAGACGAGTTCCGCTCAGAATTTCTCAAGGCTCTGGATGTTGGAGGACTGTGTTGGTTGACACGCCTCTACAACATTGCATGGAAGTCAGGAACAGTACCTCTGGACTGGCAGACCGGGGTGGTGGTCCCCATTTTTAAAAAGGGTGACCGGAGGGTGTGTTCCAACTATAGGGGGATCACACTCCTCAGCCTTCCTGGGAAAGTCTACTCCAGGGTGCTGGAGAGAAGGGTACGACCGTTAGTCGAACCTCGGTTAGAGGAGCTGCAATGTGGTTTTCGTCCCGGTCGCGGAACACTGGACCAGCTCTACACCCTTGCAAGGGTACTCGAGGGTATGTGGGAGTTTGCCCAACCAGTCTACATGTGCTTTGTAGACCTGGAAAAGGCATTCGACCGTGTCCCTCGTGGTGTCCTGTGGGGGGTGCTCCGGGAGTACGGGATTGATGGTCCGCTTCTACGTGCCATTCGGTCCTTGTACAATCGAAGCAGGAGCCTGGTTCGCATTGCCAGCAGTAAGTCGAGCTTGTTTCCGGTGAACGTTGGCCTCCGCCAAGGCTGCCCTTTGTCACCGATTCTGTTCATAATCTTCATGGACAGAATTTCTAGGCGCAGTCAAGGTGTTGAGGGAGTCCAGCTTGGTGACCTTAGGATCTCGTCTCTGCTATTTGCAGACGATGTGGTCCTTATGGCCTCATCAGGCTGTGACCTTCAGCGTTTACTGGAGCGGTTTGCAGCTGAGTGTGAAGCTTCTGGGATGAGACTCAGCACCTCCAAATCCGAGGCCATGGTTCTCAGTCGGAAACGGGTGGACTGTACCCTCCGGGTTGGGAGTGAGGTCTTGCCTCAGGTGGAGGAGTTCAAGTATCTCGGGTTCTTGTTCACGAGTGAGGGAAGGTTGGAGCGTGAGATCGACAGACGGATCGGTGCAGCGTCTGCAGTAATGCGGTCGCTGTACCGGACCGTCGTGGTGAAGAGAGAGCTGAGCCGGAAGGCAAAGCTCTCTGTTTACCGATCGATCTACGTTCCCACCCTCACCTATGGTCATGAGTTATGGGTCATGACCGAAAGAATGAGATCGCGGATACAAGCGGCGGAAATGAGTTTCCTTCGTAGGGTGGCTGGACTCACCCTAAGAGATAGGGTGAGGAGCTCGGCCATCCGGGAGGAGCTCAGAGTAGAGCCGCTGCTCCTTCACATCGAGAGGAGCCAGTTGAGGTGGCTCGGGCATCTAGTCCGGATGCCTCCCGGGCGCCTCCCTGGTGAGGTGTTTCGGGCATGCCCGGTCGGGAGAAGGCCCCCGGGAAGACCTAGGACACGCTGGAGGGACTATGTCTCACAGCTGGCCTGGGAACGCCTTGGTGTCCTCCCGATGGAGCTGGAAGAGGTCGCTGGGGACCGGGAAGTCTGGACTTCCCTACTGAAGCTGCTGCCCCCGCGACCCGGACCCGGATAAGCGGAGGAAAATGGATGGATGGATGGATGGATAGATTTAACTGTAGTTTGTGCACACCACAAACAAACTCAAACAAAGTTAGATTTACCAAACTGAACCTGATGATTGGTTCTTACCAAATATCATAACAAGACATATAAAAATAGTGGTAGCTCATAAGTACACACTGTGGTTCCAACGCAATAGGAATAAGTCTTGGGCCCCGGGTGTCGTAGCGACACTCGCATTTCAGGTGACTGATAAGGTTTGATGTGTTGAAGCTTGATGGTTGTTTTTTACTTCATCATGGAGCCTGTGGTGCAACTACAATTAGGGGTGTCATGATGTGATACTGATATCGGATATCGGTCCGACTAAAACTTTTATTACACTGGCCTGCATCTGAAATCTCAGCTATTGGCCCTTGGATACAAGCAGTCCATTCCAGACATGACACCAACAGCAGCAGCACTTGTATTCAGCACATGACAACAACAGCAGCATGTACTAGCGTGTTTATCAAGGAGTAAGAGTCAGGTCATCAATGTGGTTGTGTTTTTGTTATTTAAATTGTTTACTGCATGTAAAACTATAATTGTAAAACCATAAATATGTGTTCTGTTTTAAGATTGTTTTTTGGAATGGATTAATTCGAAATACATGATTTCTTATGGGACGAATTGATTCGGTGAGCATCGGTTTTGGTTAAACTCAGACATTTATTATGATGATGATTGTGATACTAAGATAATAATTAATGATGCTAACCAAGTTTCCACTGTACATAAAATCTCTCCCTTCTGTCCTCACATCGATTTCACTTTTTTCAAGTTGGCAGAAGTTGGACAGTGTGTTTTCTCATAGTATTTCTTCAAAGTTGGTCATTAATTGTTGTTAGTAAATATTTATGTTAAAAAAAATGTTTTAATATTTAAGTATCATGAAAACATAATTACTGGCCAGACCGACTACTACAAATTTAAAGCTCACTGAAGAAATATACTTTATGTGGTGGTCGAGCTATGTGACTGCACCCTTCTCCATCTGCTGCAAGCCACCATGTCCAGAAAATTAGCTGAGAACATTAGAATGCCCAATTAAATAATATGGCTCATCAAAGCGCTGTGGTGGCTCTGTGCTGGATCCTGTAGTAGCCGCTGAAGATGCTTTTCCCAAACGCTGACTTGCCGCCAAAATGGTCCTTCCAATGTTTCAGAGTAAACGGGACAGAATAAAGAAGAAAAGGAGTGTCACTATATAATTTTCCAGTGTAATATATATTGATGTGAATACAGTGTGCAACAGTATGTAATTTGGATTATACCATAGCTTTACTACACAAAAAATAACATAAATTCAGAATTCCAACAGTCATGTATCAACCCTGGACGAACTTTAAACCATTTTATTCTATACCTCATGCATACACATGCACTAAACATGATTTTATGTAGGCATACAGTTATGGTAAGCGGGCTAAAGTGGTAAAGTGAAGTTTAAAATATTAATATTGTAATGGACTCATAGATCACAGTGTCAAGACAACAGCATCACACATTGATATTGGAGCCAGTTAAATAAATTGTTTTCATTTTAGGAAACAACACAAAATGACCAGTAAGTTACAATAAACTATTATTACTTGTTTCTTTTCAAGTTGCACTTTTTGCTCTTGCAAATCAAATTTAATTTTGGAAGCATTTATTAATAGGTGCTTTAATAAATGGTCCAGAGAGTACAGTTAGTCCTTTCATCATCTTTCCATCCATCCATCCATCCATTTGTATACTGCTTGTCCTGGTCGCCAGTCTATCGCAGGGCAGACAAACAACCATTCACAATCTCATTCATACTTAGGGACAATTTAGAGTGTCCCATGAATGTAACATGCATGTTTTTTGGAATGTGGGGGGAAATCTGAGTACCCAGAAGAAACCCACATGCACGGGGGGAACATGCAAACTCCACACAGAAATGCTAAACAGAGATTTGGATTATATACAGTATTCTTTAAATTACAAAATTAATATAATATTATTGAAGATTACTTTGTAATTCCTACTGCAAACTGATAATGCATAGGCCCACCTGAAACATGGACAGTCTTGCTCAAAGACAGTGCTTGAGAGGGAAACTAACACCGCTCCTGCAACCCATTCCATATCTTAGTCCAATACCTTTCTACTCACTACACATTTCTAACCCTAACCCTAAACCATATTTTGAATCACTTTTAGAGTGATAATCATCTGCCAAAAACTCTAATGCATTAATGCAGCCCAGGCTAAGTAACATTATCTATGCTTATGGCTGCTTGACTCAGGAGCACTGCCACATGGCCTGATATCTGATATCTGTTCGGGATTATATCAGATTAAAAGCTTTAAGTAACTCGAAAACTGTCAGTAATGCGTATATCGGTTAAGCATTAGAGTTTTAACTAGTCATGTTGCTCTTTAAAAATTTAGGCTGCTGAAAATTATATTGAATTTATATTTATTTTTATATATTTTCACTTTTTTTTGTTTTAAATTTAGTGGGTGCTGCTTATATTCAGGTGCGGTCAGGTCTGGAAACAACTGTACTCTTGCTTTCAAGACCATAGTATTTTGGTAATTAAATTTACAGATAATGTACATTTTCTAAATAGAATTATGACTTATTACATATTATAAAAAGCATATGTTTATATGTCACACATATAAACCAATGCTCTTGTTCACAAAATTATTAAACACGTGTGCATGATCCACTTCCTTCCTTCTACGACTTATTATTTTTACTATTTTTTAACAATTTCTGTGTTTGTTTCTTGTTGCTGTAACCTATAAAATCCCCCTATATGGAGCATAGCATTAATAATACCCATGCTCAAAATGAGTGATAATTATTAAAACTGTTTTGCTCTTCTTTGTTTGCCGGTGCTATTGCGCAACAGATAAAACTGAACTCAGTTACTGTTATTCATCGCCTTTCACCAATGTTAGATTCAGTTCATTCCATTAATATTCTCCTTGGCAAATGCATCTTTTCATCACTTATGTGCAATTTTTAGCTTTAATGTTAAATTTTCAAACTTCCCTCGCCACTTCATGGTTTGAATTTTACAGCTTCACTCTATTATGGTTTTTCCAAATGAATTAAAGAATTTTTGCTTTTTTGTGGTTGTATCTGACCAATTATTATTCCAAAAATATGCATGTCTAGCACATATTGTTGCATATTCTTGGTATAAATGAAGAACTTTAAGCACAGAAATACAAATGAGGTATTGAGAAGACTTAAAATCTGATGATATGTAGTATTCTACACTGGTCACTAGGTATCAGATGTAATCTTACTGTAGCGAGTAACATGAGTACATTTAGTTTGAACTGCCAAGTACAGAATATTCCCAATGTGAACCTCTAAAAACATGTTGAAGTGATTCTAACATTTAGTAAGTTGTGTTTTTGATTGCTTGACTTTCACCAGGTCCGCCTGTCATCATTGTACCTCCCAAAAGCACCTCTCTCAATGTATCCCAGAATGCACTTCTTCACTGCCAGGCGGTGGCCGACCCCCCCAACATGACCTACGTGTGGCTGAAAGGAGGAAAAAATGTCTACCATGTAGAGTGAGTACTAAAGTTCCATTTCCCTCTTGAATGTGCAGGTTCACTTTTTATTCTTAAGCAGTACTGGAAGCACAAGGAGGGCACTGAACGAGTAATGAGACATGAAAGCATGAAAAAATTGCACCCTCGCTAGATACACAAATTAACAATACTTAAAATTGATGCTTGTTGGAACAGCAACACAAAGTTATGGTGACATTCACATGTTGACATCGCAACAGTCAGAGAACACTGTAAGACCCTTTGGGAAATACATCATTCTTTACCACTCTCAAATGTGTGTGGGTGTGCGTATGTGTGTGTGTCTGTGCGTGAGTGCGGGCGTGGGAGAGACAGTCCCAAGAGAGTAAATGTTAATGTTAAAGACAGTAAACACGTGTATGCACCTCACTGTGTACCTCACTGTGCAAACTGTCCAACTTCAGGCTAGTTTGCTTTGTTATGGGGCAAGAAAATCTTACTACAACTAAAACAAGTGATGAGAGAATGCTGTATTCCACCAGTGTGCTTAAAAAGCTAGATAAGCAGAGTCATATTTCAGACGTTGCTGAAGTTTTCTTCCAATAATAACTTAAAACAGTCTCTCAGCACACAAACACACACATTTTCTGATTTTAAATGAAAGCAAATATTCTTTCATTAAATTAGTTTTATCGTCATTGTTGCATTTGCTCTCTTTCGTGCTTACAGTACTGAAAAAAATACTATGCAACATTTCTGTTCTAAGTAAACATGAATTATTTTGCTTAAACAAAAGAAAAGATGAATGGCTGAATCTGTTAATTTTCAATTTGGACATGAAGTCCACAACCGACATTCACACAAACACCACTTTCATACTAGGCAGTGTGGGTGAAGTGCCTTTCTTAAGGACACAAGGAGAGTTTATTTCCTCCCACTGTGGAACCTGGTGTTCCTCTGAGGTCTCCCATCCAAGTACTGACTAGGCCCTGCCCATCTTAGCTTCTGCGATCTGATGGGATCAGGCTTTGACACACTGGTTTGGTTCTTATAATAGTTGAGAAATGAACATATCAGCAGACTACGGATGTGCATTTCCATTACAAAAGTGGAAGACTAACTTTGCCATCAAAGGCAATGTAACTACATTTTCTTTCCACCTTTCTGTGTTGTACGTATACCAATGACGTGTGGTGAGTGGAGGCAGGTGAGGCAGAGCCTGAAATAAACCGTTCATCCATTTTCCATCTATTCATTTTCTATACTGCTGTCCTTAGTAGGGTTGTGGGCATGCTGGAGCCTATCCCAGCTGTCTTTTGGTGCAAAGCGGAGTACACCCTGGACTGGTCGCTAGCCAATCGCATAATAACACGACATACAATTCATCTCTAGTTCTTCTGTTTACACATACTCCAACCGCCATTCAACCTTAAAAGACCCGCCATTTGGGGGTTACTTTGGCTTGGCAACTGAATGTGGCGCTGCCCGTTCATTTTGTCATAATGCAGGGTTAGCAAGCATCATTTAGCTCTCTTACTGTAACGCCGCTGCATCATTAGCTATACACTAATTTCAAAACAACGGTATGTGCTACATAATGTGCTGTTAATAAACTGATTGGCTGCGTAAGTAAATACGTGTGAGCAGGTTCTTATCGTGGCTGGGCGGTGTTTGTCAATGTATTTTATATGTTGGTACCGCCGTGCTTGTGATTAAAGAAGGCATAGTCACTGATGTAATTACAATTGCATTATTACTTTAGGATATTTTTTAACACTATGTTATTTTGTTTACACAATTAGTATGTGGCAAACAGCACTCTAACTTTGAAGATTGAAAGTGTACTGCATGTGTTGAGAATGTCAGTTGAGGGTTAAGGCACGCTAGGTGCAAGATTAAACATGCCTCCCTTCCTTATTTCTCTCACAACTTGCATGACATCAGCGGGAATTGTAAAACACTTGTTCACATTAACAAGCTGTAAACAACATGATGTAACACACTCATACAACTGGAGTCGCACTAGCATGCTCTGCTAAACTTAGCTAACCCCACTAGTTTCCATTCATGCTCCGTAAGAGAGGAGTTTTGAAGTTATTTCACCAACTTTTACGGGTGTTTCAGGTTACCATTTTGACATGTTTAGTTCTGCAAGGGGGCAGACTAGCGTTTGTGATGAGTGTTCACCACAAGTGAACCAGCAAAATACTTTTCCACACAAATGTCCTATCACTCGCAGCATTTCATGCTCTTTGTATCCGTTTCTGTGATATTTTGTGTTTAACAGTTAAGTCCATTTTTATTGGCCAATTCCACAATTTTGTTAACGCGGAAATCACAGGGCCCTAAATAAGTGTGTTATTTAGGCCGAGCGATGTAACCTGTACACCAGCTTGCTTATCGGCAAACACTGTATTAGTTTGCTACGTTGAGGGGCTTCTTTTACACATTGATGCAATTATGTATATTACATTTGTCAACGACCACCACTGATACATTTTTAATCAGAATCAGAAAAACTTTATTGGCATTGTAAGTGAACAATTCACAAACTAGGAACTTTCTTTGGCGACTCAGTGCGACGTAGAATTCTAAGTAAACATAGAGTATTAAATAAACATAGAACTAACTAAACATAGAACCTGAGTAAAAAGGTGAAATCACTGATAAGTAAAGGCATGAGAGTGTTTTTAGTGCAGGTAATATAAGGTGCCAATAATACTGATTATAAAGTGAGCATAGTGCAAATGTGCAAATGTTATAAAGTGTTCATGAGTTCAACAGCAGCAGGAAAGAAACTGTTCTTGTGGCGAGAGGTTCTGGTCCGAATGGACCGTAACCTTCTGCCAGAGGGGAGTGGCTCAAATAGTCCATGTCCAGGGTGGGAAGGGTCAGCGAGTATCCAGCCTGCTCGCCCCCGAGTTTTGGAGACGTACAGGTCCTGGAGAGATGGAAGGCTGCAGCCGATCACTTTCTCGGCGGAGCGCACGATGCGCTGCAGTCTTTGTTTGTCCCTGGCAGTGGCCCCGGGGAACCACACTGTGATGGAGGAGGTGAGGATGGACTCAATAATAGCCGTGTAGAATTGCACCAACATCTGGACAGGCAGCTTGGCTTTCCTCTGCTGCCTCATGAAGTACATCCTCTGCTGAGCCTTCTTGATGAGGGAGCTGATGGTCTGCTCCCACTTGAGGTCATGGGTGATGTTAGTGCCCAGGAAGCGGAAGGAGTCCACAGTTGTGATGGGGGAGTCTATCAGGACGGGGGGGGGCTTTGACTTTCCTGAAGTCCACGATCATCTCCACTGTCTTCTAAGCATTGAGCTCCAGGTTGTTGCAGCTGCACCACGACACCAGCCTCCACCTCCTTCCTGTAAGCAGACTCATCACCATCTGAGATGAGCCCGATGAGGGTGGTGTCATCCGCAAACTTAATCAGTTTCACCGAGTCGTGGCTGGAGGTGCAGCTGTTGGTGTACAGGGAGAAGAGCAAGGGGGAAAGTACACAGCCCTGTGGGGATCCTGTACTGATAGTCCGAGTGTCTGAGACATTCTTCCCCAGCCGCACGCGCTGCCTCCGGTCCGTCAGGAAGTCCGTGATCCACCTGCAGGTGGAGTCGGGTACGTTGAGCTGGGTGAGCTTGTCCTGGAGCAGAGCAGGGAGGATGGTGTTGAATGCAGAGCTGAAGTCCACAAACAGGATCCTGGCGTAGGTTCCTGGGGAGCCGAGATGCTGCAGGATGTAGTGGAGGGCCAGGTTGATGGCGTCATCTACAGACCGGTTGGCTCTGTAGGCGAACTGCAGAGGTTCTTAGAGGGGGGAGGTGAAGAACTTGAGATGAGGCAGAACCAGGCGCTCAAATGACTTCATGACCACAGATGTCACTGCCACAGGTCTGTAGTCGTTGAGTCCAGTGATCCTGGACTTCTTGGGGACGGGAACAATGGTGGACAGCTTGAAGCAGGCGGGGACATGGCATGACTCCAAGGAGATCCACAATATATATAAGTATATATATATATATA
>QODF01000089.1:359187-381589 GCA_024372805.1 Oostethus manadensis
TGCCTTGTGCCTCTGTGAAGGCTAAAGCTTGAAGAAGTTTGATCATTGGTCCTCACACATGCATGTGGGTTGGTATAAAATATTCTGATCCAATCAATAAAACCCGGTCCAAACCAAAATTTAATTAATGTCCTGAATAGGAAGTTCCAGTTTACCCTGTCAAATGCTTTTTCTGCATCTAGAGAAAGGATAATAGATTCCAAATTCTGTATGTAAGAATAATCTATGAGGTTAATTAATCTTCGTGTGTTAGTTGAGGAGTGTCTACCTTTATTAAAACCGGTTTGGTCTGGATGGATTATGGAAGGAATTATTTTCTCTAACCTTCTAGCCAAAGCTTTACTGATTATTTTAAAATCTACATTAATTAAGGAAATTGGGCGGTAGCTAGATGGGAGTGTGGAGTCTTTTCCTGGTTTTAATAAGAGAGTAATATTAGCTAAGTTCATAGTTGGAGGCATTTTATTTTTCTCCTTTATTTCTAATAGCATTTTGTAAAAAGTTGGCTCCAGTGTAGTCCAGAATTCTTTGTAGAATTCAGCAGGAAAAGCATCTGGGCCTGGGGCTTTATTATTAGGCATGAGCTGGAGAGCTTCCTGGAGTTCGCCAACAGATAGAGGTGAGTCCAGAGATGTTTTCTGGTTCTGTTGTAATATCGGTGGATTTAAATCACTAAGAAACTTATTTATTTAATCATCTGATGGGTCTAATTGTGGTGTGTATAATGCTTTATAATAATCCCTAAAAATCTTGTTTATTTTATCAGGGTCATGGCTAATATTTCCTGCTGAGTCTTTAACGCCGTAGATAGTTCTCTTTATTTGTTTTTAATTGATTTGCCAAAAATGTCCCAGATTTGTTACTATGTTCAAAATTCTCCAAGCGAAGCCTTTGTACTAAGAATTGTGTTTTTTTATTTTATTTAATATTTCCTCAAGTTCCAGTTTGGTTTTTCTTATATTGTTTAGAGTGTGTGTAACGGGGTCAATTTGGTTATTGTAAATAGGTTATTACTATTATATAATTACACAAAATATATGTGGAAATTATACCTGATGTGTTCATAGTGTCATGACATAAACGTGGAACACCAACATCTGTCACTGTGTACCCCCTACTGCTCTAATTAGTGTGACAGCTCTCATTATAAGTTTGAGCCACGCCTTTCTACTTCCCCTTTTGTTCGTGATCTCCATGTTAGAGGTAGGCGTCCGTATGGCTCCAAAAATGTGTTCTTCAATTTAAAACTTTATTTAATTATTCTTTCTAGTCATGTGTCATTGTGATTTTTAGGGGCACACTCATTCTACACATTGTGACTGAATCGTCTTTTTGTAACATTTATCAGGTATGTTTTTTGTCTGCCCTTTTTGTTCGTGATCTCCATGTTAGAGAGAGAGCCCAAGAGTAAAGAAAGTGGAACTGCCGCAACTCTGTGTCAGTCGTCACTCGAACAACGTCATCCACAACGCAGAGAGATAAACACCACCGGTTACATGTGTTCATCTTGAGAGACAGAGTAGGCTTCCTCTAACGATTTCATTTTACCTTCCAAAACTGATATTTTGGAAGTCTCTTTCTTTTTCTTGTGAGAGGAAAATGAAATTATTTTCCCGCGCATTACTGCCTTCCCTGCCTCCCAGAGAACACACGCTGATATTCCTGGTAAATCGTTGTTTTCTATGTATAAAGACCATTGTCTCTGGAAATAACTGATAAATTCAGAGTCTTCAAGCAATGATGTATTCAATCTCCAGTTTCGTGTTGGTGGTTTACTGTTCTTTTAACTTAACAGTGTAAGTGACACTGGTGCATGGTCGCTGATAGTGATGGGATGAATTTGGGTTTCAGATATATCACTCATCAGTGTGCTGCTGGTTAGAAAATAATCTAATCTAGAGTATGAGTGGTGGACTGATGAGAAGAAGGTGTACTCCTTAACAGTGGGATGGTGAGAGCGCCAAGCATCACAAAGTCCAAAATCCTTCATGTATTGTTTAACAACCTCTGAGGATTGGTCCTGTCTATTATTTCCATTGCGACTCAGCCTGTCCACTCTTGGATCAAGAACCATGTTGAAGTCCCCTCCAATAATGAGTGTACAGTCTGAGTGATCATAGAGTGATTTGAAAAAGGAGTGAAAAAAAGAAGGGTCGTCAACATTTGGTCCATATACGCTTGCAATGCATAACTTCATATTTTGTATATAAACTTTAATTATGATAAATCTGCCCTGCGGGTCTGTGAGTATGTTATCAATGCGAAAGTTTAATTTTTTGTTGATGAGAATTGCTACCCCTCTCTGCCTTGAGTTGAAACAGGCTGAGTACACATGCGGAAAGTGTGTTGTGTAAAGTGCATCTATAGATGTGTTTGTTAGATGTGTTTCTTGTAGTAAGACAATGTCTGCCTTTAAATGCTGCAGGTGATTAAAAATGTTTAGTCTCTTGACCGTGGAACCAGCTCCGTGCACATTCCACGAGATAAACCTCAGTGTACCCATGACCTGACTGGTGTTAGTACTACGGACTCATGCAGATTTGTTTTAAATCCACCTGTTGTGTGGATAGTGTGGACGTACTGCTGTACCTCAGTTCTGTGTTCTGGTTAATGCATACAAATAAGGTGAGGTGTTCATTACCCAGGAAGATGTGAGGGAAGGGAGTGAAAAGAGGGAAAAAGAGGGTGCAAAAGAAAAGGAGATAGAAAACAGTAAAAAAACAGAAACATCTAACATCACTTTGGAAGTGTGACGTAGCGACAGACAGTGAACTAATAACATGTCAGTTTACAGTTGGCGTTATTCTTAGTTCATTACCTTAACGTGTCCTTAACATGCTTGTATGTGCAAGTTTAGATCACCTGGTGCAGGAATTAATAAAGCCACGGCGTGGTGTTGGGATCCCGGTACAGTTGGCTGTTGACAAAAAGTTTATCCACCGCGACCACAGCTCGGCATCCATCTTGGATGAACTTGCGGCGGATGGAGAAGAGAGTCCCGGCCCTGGGACTTGACTTGTTCTTTTTTCTTAAAGTTGGCAAACTTCGCCACAATCGGCCGGGGCCGGCGAGCGTCGGCTCTTCTCCCTCCCAGGCGGTGTACGCGGTGGAAGGCTATGTTGTCCACGGTTTCCTTGGGTAGCTTCAGGTGGACTTTGATGAAGCTTTTCACCGTTTCTTCGGGGTCTTCCTTGTCCTCTTCCGGTATTCCTGCGAACACCAGGTTGTCCCTCATGCTGCGTGCCTGGAGATCCAAAACAGTCTCCTTGATTTTTTTATTCTCCTCGGAGAGCCGGCTCATTCCCTCCGTTAGGGATTTCACCGACTCCCTGAGCGAGGCATTCTCCTGGGCTAGAGCCTGCACCTGCTGCTGGCTAAACTCCACCGAGTCCCACAGTGCTTGGAACTCCTTGTGCATGATCTCCATCTCCATCAAGACAGGACAGTTTGTTATCAATGGACATCAGTATGTCCGCCGAGTCTTTCCCGGGTGGAGAAGCCATCCCAGGTGAGTCCTCGTTCCTGGATCTCTTTGCCGCCGCCGCTTTGGGAATGGCTGTATTGGGTTTCCCCATGACGACTTCTCGGTAGCAAGAGTCGATATACTCCGCAAGGCTGGCGAGGTCTTCTTCGCTGCTCCCCAGAGTGAGTAATTAGGACACTCTACCTCCGCGTTTATTCTATTAATGTTGCTTTTGGCCAAACAAAGAGGTAAAATAGTTAAACGCATGAGACTCTTGAAAAGCGCGCCAAGTTGTGTTCTGCCGCCTCACCGTCGCACAGGAACTACGTCATTACCGTGCGTCACCTACCGAGCAAAATTTCTTTGCCAAGGGAGACTTCATCTCGTAACGCTTCTTAACACACCTTTTACGCACATTCCACAACAGACTCGATCACCCATTATAGTACAGCTCTTCGTCACTATTGTGAGATCTTAAATATTATGTAGATTGATGTGTGTTATGAATGGCTAGTAGCCAGTCAAAATCAGAAAAGACTCACCTGATGAATTTACTCAACAGAAAAGTGAGGCATAGAATAACACAGCCAGGGCAAAACCAATAAATATGAAATGCTAAGTAGCTGCAGTACAAATCAATAGGATACTGCAAACAGATTACTCGGAGCAGGGTTCCAGACTGCAACTAAATACTTGCATTGGATGCGAACGTAGAAGAAAAAGCAATCTTGTGACTAGTGAGCATGGCGACAAGGCTGAGGAAGGCCTGATGAGCAAGCGCGCCCAGATGGCTTTGCCCAGGAATACTAACATAAGGCACTGAAAGACAAGGCAAACAGTGGCAAGTAAGTGGCAAGATGACGACATGTCAGCACTCCCCCTCTCGTAAAACGCCCTGTGGAGATGCACCTGGCCTCGATGAAAGGAGCAAGTGGGGATAGCAGATGATGGACAGGCGCGATAAAGATGCACCGGCTGCAGGCATGTATAACGCGTGTGGTCAAGTCGCTTCTGCCATCAGAGGCGTCCAGCCTGGACTGCTGAGAGAGATGGATGCAACTGATGGCACTGGAGGCAGAAGTGGTTCCCACAGAACGTGTCCACAGAACCGTCCTTGATCAGATATGTACCTGGAGACGACACCGCAAAACAAAGGCAGAAAGTTTGCCAAGCGGAACTCCAATCAACGATGGAGTTGGAACTGTTGGAAGTGTTTTGATACATGAGGCAAGTCAGCCCTAACACCTTAGGTGTTGACTCTGATGGCATGAAGTAGAAATGCATTGTTCCATGATGATTCTGTGAGAGTCGCAAAGTAAGGCGCAAGCAAGTTAAGGAACTCAGTCTCATCTAGTGAGTACACCTCCATGTGTGAATTGAGCCTAAGCGTGGCTAATTTATGAGTGGTAACAAATTTATGAGATCACAAAACAATCATCTCACCAAGACTCAGTAAAAATATTGACCTCAATTCTTTACCCGACAGCAAATCCCTAAGTTGAAGTGTCTTCTCCAAAACCTGGTCTTGAGACTGCAGACCATTTAACCAATAAACTAATAATAAAGGCTACTTTGGTCTGATCCAGACATTAAGTGTATGACTATTGGTCACCAATTAGGGAACCTTGGGAAGAAGTTGTCCACAAGAGTCAGATGTACTAGAAGAAGAAGGCAAATGTGGAATGGTAGGTTCACGTGGACAAGGCGTGGCTGCCACTGATGCCAAGGAGGCATCAACACCAACAGCGCCTCCCAGTGTTTCCCCGATTAATGTAAGCACAGGCCAGATCCTGGTGTTGGTCAAGTGCTAATTAAACCTTCCATTTTCAAATAATGACTTGTCGTGGCTGCCAACTAGCTGGACTTGATTAGACCAGTGCTTCTCAAATAGTGGGGTGGTCCCCATCTAGGGCAGCGCAAATGATTGACAGTGAGGGCATGAGACGCAGGGAGGGCTTTCAATATTAGTGGAAACCTGCCAACATGTATGAATTTGTCTTACTCAGCATGTCATTTGACTCTTGAATGTGCTTCTGGGCTTAACTGCTCTCCATTTTGTTGCATCTCGCTGGTTTCAGGTTAAGTTCAGTCTGGACAGTACAGATTCACAGTTAGATATTATCAGTTTCTCAATAGTGTTACAAACCGGGGGGTGGAAAAACATTTCTGTACCACAGTGGTGGCATGAAAAAAAAAAATTAAGAACCACTGGATTAGCATGGTGGCGCGACTATCCCCCCTGGAGAGGGTGCTCATCTACCTCACATATCGATGAGCAAATGAAAGCTGAGCGGTAATAAATGGAAATATTTTCTTATCTTACCCTCGCAACCGCCCTGGGCAATTGCCCATGTGGTCCATAGCTAGAACCTGCTACTGGTTGAAAACCTAGAAAAGCACAAAAAAACTGCAAGCCTCTCGTTTGTTCTTTGCATATTTGAGGGTGTGTTTTTACTCCCCCTGAAGGTCTCTAATGTCACGTGTGAAGATCATGGTAGATGGAACGCTCCTCATCTCCAGTGTCACCCCAGAGGATGCTGGGAACTATACCTGTGCTCCAACAAATGGCCTGTTAGCACCTCCCACTGCTTCTGCCAACCTTACAGTAATGCGTACGTACGTGTGTGTGTGTCCTTCTGTACCTTTGTCAACAAGTCTTCAAGCAACATGAAATACTTCTTTTCTATATTAATTTAAGTATATTATTGTTATTATTACTGCACTACCTTCAAGATATACAGTGAGTGTATTTTGTAAAGTGTTATGAAATGAAATACCAACTTTCTGACAATTAAATTAATAGTGGGAAACAAGTCACATACCAAAACAAATGTTCTCATGAAAAGATTAAAAAATGTAAACAGAAAAGTTAAATTGCTGCCATCAAAAAACCTTAACATTATAACAGTGTCATGCAAATGTCACCTTATAATCTGATGTCGAACAGGAAAGGCAGTTGAAAGGTTTTGTGCGACTTAAAAAGCATACTTCTTTTCCTTTTGGCTTATCCCTTCAGGGGTCGCCACGGCAAATCAATTACCTCCATCTAAGCCTGTCTTGTGTATCATCTTCTCTTGCGCCAACTACCTTCATGTCCTCTTTCACTACTCTTTCACTACATAAACCATAAACCTCCTCTTTGGTCTTCCTCTAGGTTCCTGCTTGGCAATTCAAAACTCAGCATCCTTCTACCAACATATTCACTATCTTTCCTCTGGACATGTCCGAACCATCTCAGTCTAGCCTCTCTGAGTTTATCTCCAAAACCTCTAACATGTGCTGTCCCTCTGATGTGCTCATTCCTGATCCTGTCCATCTTGGTCACACCCAAAGAGAACCTCAGCATCTTCATCTCTGCTACCTCCAGCTCTGCCTCCTGTCTTTTCCTCAGCGGCACTGTCTCTAAACCAAACAACATGGCTGGTCTCACCACAGTTTTGTACACGTTTCCTTTCATTTTAGCTGAAACTCTTCTGTCACACATCACACCTGACACTTTTCTCCACCCATTCCAGCCTGCCTGTTCACGCTTTTTCACCACTTTTCTACACTCTCCATTGCTCTGGACTGTTGACCCTAAGTACATAAAATCCTCCACTTTCTTTATCTCTTCTCCCTGTAACCTCACTCTTCCACTTGGGTTCTCTCTCATTTACACACATCTACCCTGTCTTGCTGCGGCTAGCCATCATTCCTCTCCTTTCCAGGGCAAACCTCCACCCCTCAAGCTTCCCCTCCACCTGTTCCCTGCTCTCACTACATATCACAATATCATCTGCAAACATCATAGTCCATGGAGATTCCTGTCTAACCTCGTCCGTCAGCCTGTCCATCACCATAGCAAACAAGAAGGGGCTCAGAGCTGATCCCTGATGGAGTCCCACCTTCATTTGGAACTCCTCTGTCACACCTGCAGCACACCTCACTACTGTCTTACAGTCCTCGTACATGTCCTGCACCGCTCTAACATACTTCTCTGCCACTCCAGACTTCCTCATACAATACCACAGTTCCTGTCTGGGCACCCTGTCAAAAGCTTTCTCCAGATCTACAAAAACACAATGCAGCTCCCTCTGACCTTCCCTGTACTTCTCCATCAACATCCTCAAAGCAAATACTGCATCTGTTGTACTCTTTTTTGGCATAAAACCGTACTGCTGCTCACAAATGCTCACGTTTGCCCTTAGTCTAGCTTCAACTACTCTTTCCCATACCTTCATTGTTGGACCATCAGCTTTGTTATTATTATTTAACCCAGTCAGGAACTCTACTGCCACCTCTCCTAGACACTTCCATACCTCCACAGGTATATCATCAGGACCGAGTGCCTTTCCATTCTTCATCATCTTCAATCCCACCTCACTTCTTCCTTACTAATCTTTGCTACTTCCTGGTCTACAACAGTCACCTCATCTACTCGTCGTTCTCTCTTATTTTCCTCATTCATCAACCCTTAAAAGTACTCTTTCTATCTTCCCATGACACTACTGGCACCTGTCAATACCCTTCCAACCCTATCCTTCATCACCCTAACCTGCTGCACGCCCTTCAATCCTAATAAATAATAAATCCATGGGGTACATCAACTTAGTTTCAACCAATTATAAAAGATGTTCTGAATACTGAAACTTTCTCCGTAGTGTTCATTCATTCACTTTTTAAATGTATCTTTAAACCTGTCAGTCCATTAGGGCATGAAAGATGGTGGTTATTTAATATATAAAACCAACATGCTTGATTTATAGTGTCTTTCTTCACCATGACTAAATAATTCTTAGTTTCATCTAGATTTGTAAACTCCTTCCGCGTGGAAAGCACTTGTAGAATATGTTTGTCTGTTCTGTAAATTAATCAAAAATCAAGGTCCAGTCTCACCAGGGTGTGTGACTTTCAATGTGGATGAACTAGTGTGCTGTGGTTATTAAATAATCACAAACGTCATGAAATGCTTTCCCTTCCTCAGATCCAGCCCAGGCTCTTCCCATGCCCCTGGAAACTTATCTTCCCACAGGCATGGGCGGCATGGTTAACTGCTCCTCCGTAGCTCAGCCTCCTCTGCTTTATGTGGTGTGGACTAAGGATGGGGAGCCAATTGATCTGTCATTGGTAAGAGAGCATATGGTCCTCCGTCTTTAAATGATTTCTGACCAGTACTATTAGAAATCATGTTTCATGCTTCTGTTCTTCTTGCCATTTCTCAGAAATTACAATTCAAATATGTACAGTGATCCCTCGCTACTTTGCCGTTTAAATTTGGCGGCTTCACACTGTCTAGTTGTCCTCCCCCCCACATTAATTTATAAATCATACTGTTTTGTGGTTGAATGCAGCTCAATAGAAATATGCATACATGCAAAGTGGCTTTTCTCTTATTATGTCCACTATACTGGGTAATGCGAGTGTATAAGTGACTGTAGTGGTGTTAGTTCATGTCTAGAGGGCTCTAATAATGTAAAAAAATGGATTTAGAAGGTCATAGACAAGTTTTCTATGCTCTAATTCAGGGGCCCTAACGTTTTCCTGTGGGGGCCACATAACTATTCACTTCTCTTTATAATACTGTATAGCTAAAGAGTATTGTAATACAAATGTAATGGAATAATAAAACCTGAAATACAATGTATATTGAGTTAAAATTGTAAAAGTTCCTTACCATTAATATGCAGCGAAGTGCGGTACAGTACAGTACTAAACTGGCAGTGATAAACCAATCAGGGAACATTACGTAATACGTACGCTGGCAGCGATAAACCAATCAGAGAACATTACGTACACTTACCCCTGCCATGCCTATATAGTCGTAATCGCCTGGCAGTGGATAACGAACGCAGGAGAAGATTTGGGAGAGTCGTTTTCTTATACTCCCCCACCATTACCACAACGTCTTCTTGCATTAAACCAAATTATTTGGAGTTGGACAGCTCTGCTTCCTCGCCCAGTACTTCGATCTTGTTCATTGTAGAGCCGTGTGATTTTGTGTCAGACACCGAGCAGATGAGAAGTACACCCCCTGTCAAACAAAGGCGAGAGCTGCTTGAGGTTCAGTATGTGTGTGAGCGACGTGTGTAGAGTGATGACGTGGATCCGGAGAAATCTGCCAAACTCCACTTTGGCCGGAGCTTTTAGAAACCTTCTTTTTCATGAGAATAAAAACCTGGGGGCGTGTAGATGACAGGACAAAAATATCTCCATTTTGCAAGAACTATGGCTACTTGTGCACAGGGCCAGTCTCGTTTGTGTGGCCAGACTGAAAAGAAAAATCATAATGCGTCTCTGGTATTGTTCAGGGGGCCTGTTCAAATGTGGAGGCGAGCCGTAGTTTGGGGACCACTGCTCTAAAAACGAAATATTTGATTTATGAACTCCTCCCTGAGTCACCACCTTATCGTGGTGGAGGAGTTTGCGTGTCCCAATGATCCGAGGAGCTACGTTGTCGGGGGCGGTCATGCCTCTGGTAGGGTCACCCATGACAAACAGGTCCTAGGGGAGGGCCTAGACAAAGAGTGGCTCAATAGACCCCAATGATGCACAATAACAATGAACTTTGTTTTCCCTCGCCCGGACGCTGGTCACCGGGGCCCCCTCTGAAGCCAGGCCTGGAGGTGGGGCACGATGGCGAGCGTCTGGTGGCCGGGCCTACACCCATGGGGCCCGGTCGGGCACAGCCCGAAAAGGTAACGTGGGTCCCCCCTCCCATGAGCTCACCACTCGTGGGAAGGGCCGAAGGGGTCAGGTGCAAAGAGAGCTGGGTGGCAGCCGGAGGCAGAGGCCTTGGCGGTCCAATCCTCGGCTACGGAAGCTAGTCGTTGGTACGTGGAATGTCACCTGAGGTGGAGAAATTCCGGCTAGATATAGTCGGACTCACCTCAATGCACAGCAAGGGCTCTGGAACCAGTCCTCTCGAGAGGGGATGGACTTCATTCCACTCTGGTGTTGCCGGCAATGATAGGCGACGGGCAGGGGTGACAATTGCTGTTGCCCCCAGGCTCCAAGCCTGCACGTTGGAGTTTCACCCAGTAAACGAGAGTGTAGTTTCCCTACGCCTTCGGGTGGGGGGACGGGTCCTGACTGTTGTTTCCGCTTCTCCGTCAAACAGCAGTTCAGAATACCTGCTCTTTTTGGAGTCCTTAGAGGAAATACTAGAGAGTGCTCCCTCGGGGGATTCCCTTGTTCTGCTGGGTGACTTCAACGCTCATGTTGGCAGCGGCAGTGAGACCTGGAAAGGTGTGATTGGGAGGAACGGCCCCCTTGATCTTAACCCGAGCGATGTCTTGTTATTGGACTTCTGTACTCATCACAGATTGTCTATAACAAACACCATGTTCAGGCATAAGGTTGTCCACATGTGCATTTGGCACCAGGACACCCTGGGCCGCAGTTCGATGATTGACTTTGTGGTGGTGTCGTCGGACTTGCGGCCACATGTTTTGGACACTCGAGTGAGGAGAGGGGCGGAGCTGTCAACTGATCACCACCTGGTGGTGAGTTGCTTCCGATGGTGGGGGAGGATGCCGGTCAGAGTTGGCAGACCCAAACGCATAGTGAGTGTCTGCTGGGAAGGTCTGGCAGAGTCCCCTGTCAGAAGGAGTTTCAACTCCCACCTACGGGAGAGCTTTGACCATGTTCCGAAGGAGGCAGCGGACATTGAATCCGAGTGAGCTATGTTTCATGCCTCCATTGTCGATGTGGCCGATCGGAGCCCGGCTTCAAAGAGATTCTGGACCACTATCCGCTGTCTCAGGAGGGGGAAGCAGTGCACAGTCAACACCATGTATGGTGGGGAAGGTGTGCTGCTGAACTCGACTCAAGATGTTGTGGACCGGTGGAGGGAAGACTTTGAAGACCTCCTCAATCCCACCTTCATGCCTTCCAACATTGAAGCAGTGCCTGGGGACTCTGAGTCGGGTTCGCCTATCTCTGGGGCTGAGGTCACCAAGGTGGTCAAAAAGCTCCTTGGTGGCAAGGCCCCGGAGGTCCTTGGTTCGCATTGCCGGCAATAAGTCGGACCCGTTTCCTTTGTGGGTTGGACTCCGCCAAGGCTGCCCTTTGTCACCGATTCTGTTCACTACTTTCATGGACAGAATTTCTAGGCGCATCGGCTGATGCGTTGAGGGGTTGAGGGGTTTCAGCTTGGTGGCCACAGGATTCGATCTCTGCTTTTTGCAGATGATGTGGTCCCTTTGGCTTAATCGAGCAGTGACCTTCAACTCTCACTGGATCGGTTCGCAGCTGATTGTGAAGCGGCTGGGATGAGAATCAGCATCTCCAAGTCCGAGTCCATAGTTTTCGCCCGGGAAAGGGTAGAGTGCCATCTCCGAGTCGGGTATGGGGTCCTGCCTCAAGTGGAGGAGTTTATGTACCTCTGGGTCTTGTTCACGAGTGATGGAAGGTTGGAACGCAAGATGGACAGGCGGATTGGTGCGGCGTCTGCAGTGATGCGGACTCTGCACCGGTCTGTCCTGGTGAAGAGAGAGGTGAGCCAAAAAGTGAAGCTCTCAATTGACCGGTCGATCTACGTTTTTACCCTCATGAGCTTTGGTCATGAGCTTTGGGTATGGTCATGAGCTTGGTCATGAGCTTTGAGTATTGACCAAAAGGACAAGATCGCGGTACAAGCGGCCGAAATGAGTTTTCTCAGGGTGGCTGGGCTCTCCCTTAGAGATTGGGTGAGAAGCACTGTCATCCGGTAGGGACTCGGAGTAGAACCGCTGCTCCTCTACATTGAGTGGAGCCAGATGAGGTGGCTCGGGCATTTGGTTAGGATGCCTCCCGGATGCCTCCCGTAGGAGGTGTTCACATCCAACCGGTAGGAGGCCCCGGGGAAGACCCAGGACACGTTGGAGAGACTATGTCTCTCAGCTGGCCTGGGAATGCCTCGGCATCCGCTGGGAAGAGCTAGACGAAGTGGCCAGGGAGAGGGACGTCTGGGCTTCCCTGCTTAGGTTGCTCCCCCCGCGACCCGACCTCAGATAAGCGGAAGAAAATGGATGGATGGATGAATGGATGATTTATGAATACTCGGAGGAAATGTACTCATCACGGTCGGATCTGGAACCAATTAACTGCAATAAACAAGGGGTGACTGTACAACAAAAAATAATTAAGCCCATTTAGCCAGAACATGTTCAAGATACTGAACAATTTTTTTTTTTTAATTATAAAATAGTTTTAAATCAAAATAATGGAAATCTGATGTTTTTGTATGGAAAGATGTCCATCCTCGGTGTAGTCACCCAACATGTTAGCACTTTGCTCAACTCAACTATTTTTTCTGCATGCAGCCGTGGCACATTCACAGATGTACGGAAATCACAAAACTCTTCAACACTACACAACTGCCAGGGAGCTAATGCCCTGAAAGTGACAACTAAGCGGTGAAGTGGTCTCAATAGGTATTGACATGGAAAGTTTGCTAGTGCTATTTCGGTTTTCTTTAATTCTTGTATTTTCATAGTTTGTTACTGCAGTGGAGCTCAGTGTTTTTTTGTTATGCCCCCACTGGGCACAGAAATGTTTTTGTGTCCAGTGTGAGAGATTTAGGAGTTAATTTAGGTGTAAATTTGACTTAGACCAATACTCGACTTGAGCCCCATCAAGACGAAGACAATTCGAGGCCATCCATCCATCCATCCATCCATTTTCCACCGCTTATCCGGGTCCGGGTCGCGGGGGCAGCAGCTTCAGTAGGGAAGTCCAGATTTCCCGGTCCCCAGCGACCTCTTCCAGCTCCATCGGGAGGACACCAAGGCGTTCCCAGGCCAGCTGTGAGACATAGTCCCTCCAGCGTGTCCTAGGTCTTCCCGGGGGCCCTCTGCCGACTGGGCATGCCCGAAACACCTCACCAGGGAGGCGCCCGGGAGGCATCCGGACTAGATGCCCGAGCCACCTCAACTGGCTCCTCTCGATGTGAAGGAGCAGCGGCTCTACTCTGAGCTCCTCCCGGATGGCCGAGCTCCTCACCCTATCTCTTAGGGTGAGTCCAGCCACCCTACGAAGGAAACTCATTTCCGCCGCTTGTATCCGCGATCTCATTCTTTCGGTCATGACCCATAACTCATGACCATAGGTGAGGGTGGGAACGTAGATCGATCGGTAAACAGAGAGCTTTGCCTTCCGGCTCAGCTCTCTCTTCACCACGACGGTCCGGTACAGCGACCGCATTACTGCAGATGCTGCACCGATCCGTCTGTCGATCTCACGCTCCAACCTTCCCTCACTCGTGAACAAGAACCCGAGATACTTGAACTCCTCCACCTGAGGCAAGACCTCACTCCCAACCCGGAGGGTACAGTCCACCCGTTTCCGACTGAGAACCATGGCCTCGGATTTGGAGGTGCTGAGTCTCATCCCAGAAGCTTCACACTCAGCTGCAAACCGCTCCAGTAAACGCTGAAGGTCACAGCCTGATGAGGCCATAAGGACCACATCGTCTGCAAATAGCAGAGACGAGATCCTAAGGTCACCAAGCTGGACTCCCTCAACACCTTGACTGCGCCTAGAAATTCTGTCCATGAAGATTATGAACAGAATCGGTGACAAAGGGCAGCCTTGGCGGAGGCCAACGTTCACCGGAAACAAGCTCGACTTACTGCTGGCAATGCGAACCAGGCTCCTGCTTCGATTGTACAAGGACCGAATGGCACGTAGAAGCGGACCATCAATCCCGTACTCCCGGAGCACCCCCCACAGGACACCACGAGGGACACGGTCGAATGCCTTTTCCAGGTCCACAAAGCACATGTAGACTGGTTGGGCAAACTCCCACATACCCTCGAGTACCCTTGCAAGGGTGTAGAGCTGGTCCAGTGTTCCGCGACCGGGACGAAAACCACATTGCAGCTCCTCTAACCGAGGTTCGACTAACGGTCGTACCCTTCTCTCCAGCACCCTGGAGTAGACTTTCCCAGGAAGGCTGAGGAGTGTGATCCCCCTATAGTTGGAACACACCCTCCGGTCACCCTTTTTAAAAATGGGGACCACCACCCCGGTCTGCCAGTCCAGAGGTACTGTTCCTGACTTCCATGCAATGTTGTAGAGGCGTGTCAACCAACACAGTCCTCCAACATCCAGAGCCTTGAGAAATTCTGAGCGGAACTCGTCTACCCCCGGAGCCTTGCCACTGGGGAGTGATTTGACTACCCCAATTACCTCAGCCACGGTGATAGAACTGTCCACGTACGTATCCTCAGACTCTGCTTCCTCTATGGAAGGCATGTCAGTGGGATTGAGAAGGGCCTCGAAGTATTCCTTCCACCGACCAACTATATCCACAGTCGTGGTCAGCAAGCCCCCGTCCGCACTGTAAACAGTGTGAACTGGGGGCTGCTTCCCCTTTCTGAGGTGTCGGACGGTTTGCCAGAACCTCTTCGAGGCCGACCGAAAGTCGTGCTCCATAGCCTCACCGAACTCCTCCCACACCCGAGTTTTTGCCTCGACCACCGCCGAAGCCGCGTGCCGCTTGGCCTGCCGGTACCTGTCAGCTGCTTCGGGAGTCCCGCAAGCCATCCATGCTCGATAGGACTCCTTTTTCAGCTTGACGGCAGCCCTAACCCCCGGTGTCCACCATCGGGTTCGGGGCTTGCCACCACGACTGGCACCGACCACCTTGCGGCCGCAACCACAACTGGCTGCCTCAGCAATAGAGGCACGGAATACGGCCCATTCGGACTCAATATCCCGGTCCTCCCTCGAAATGCAGGCGAAGCTCTGCCGGAGATGAGAGTTGAAGACTCGACGAACGGGAGATTCTGCCAGACGTTCCCAGCACACCCTCACTACGCGTTTGGGTCTGCCAGGTCTGTCCGGCATCCTTCCCCGCCATCTAATCCAACTCATCACCAGGTGGTGGTCAGTTGACAGCTCAGCCCCTCTCTTCACCCGCGTGTCCAGAACATACGGACGCAGGTCTGATGATACGACCACAAAGTCGATCATAGACCTGCGACCTAGGGTGTCCTGGTGCCAAGTGCACTTATGGGCATCCTTATGTTCGAACATGGTGTTCGTTATGGACAAACTGTAGTTCGCACAGAAGTCCAGCAACAACACACCGCACGGGTTCAGGTCAGGGAGGCCGTTCCTCCCAACCACGCCCCTCCAAGTCACACTGTCATTGCCCACATGGGCGTTGAAGTCTCCCAGTAGAACTATGGAGTCACCAGCTGGGGTGCTCTCCAGAACCCCTCTGATAGACTCCAAGAAGGCTGGGTACTCTGAACTGCCGTTCGGCGCATAGGCACAAACCACAGTCAGGACCCTTTCCCCAGCCCTAAGGCGTAGGGAAGTAACCCTCTCGTTTACTGGGGATGACTCCAACACAGAGGCACCAAGCCGGGGGGCTAACAATAAGCCCACACCAGCTCGCCGCCTCTCCCCAGCGGCAACTCCAGAGAAGAACAAGGTCCAGCCCCTCTCAAGGAGTTTGGTTCCAGAGCCTAAACTGTGGGTTGAGGTGAGTCCGACTATATCTAGTCGGAATCTCTCCGCCTCTTCCACAAGCTCGGGCTCCTTCCCCACCAGAGAAGTGACATTCCATGTCCCAAGAACCAGATTTGGTCGCCGAAGCCCAGGTCGCCCGGACACCCGCCCTCGACCACTGCCCAAATCACACAGCACCGGACCCTTATGCTTGCCCCTGCAGGTGGTGGGTCTGCGGGGGGGAGTTCCCGTGCGGCTTCTTCGGGCTAGGCCCGGCCAGGTCCCACGGGTGAAGACCTGACCACCAGGCGCTCGCCTGCGAGCCCCTCCCCCAGGCCTGGCTCCAGGGTGAGGCCCCGGTATCCCACGTCCGGGCGAGGTGCGGTCACTCCTAATGTGTCTCTTCATATGGGTCTTCTGAATCACTCTTAGTCTGGCTCGTCACCTAGAACCTGTTTGCCTTGGGAGACCCTACCAGGGGCATAAAGCCCCCGACAACATAGCTCCTAGGATCACTCGGGCACTCAAACCCCTCCACCGCGGTAAGGTGGTGATTCACGGAGGGGCAATTCGAGGCCTAAACACACAAATACTTTATCAAACCCACGCATCATCTGGCATTTTCAGGGTGTGTAAACTAACATTTTTGAAACCCTGGGTCCCAGGGTGGAAATATATGAAGATGCTGTTTACGCAGCTCCGTAGTTACTGCCTCTCCCAGCTTTTATGAAATCACTTGCGTCATAGCTTGCCCCTTTGCAAATGCGCATGGTCTAAAACTGCAAACACGGAAAACATAATGGCGCCCTATAGCGTTGTTTTTGTCCAGCTGAAGCTAGTGAGCCTATTGTCGCTATTGCAGCAAAATCTGCTTCTTTTTCATTTTCGAGAAGAACAACACTTGTACTTGCCGTCATGTTTTCTATTTACAGGCGATCTGTGCAACTGCGCATGCCCAGTGATTTGTTGTCAGTCTGTCTCGTGTTTCCGCTTATCATTGCATCACTGACAGGTTTGGCATATGTGTTACGTCATTTTCACTCGTTTTGAGCACAATCATATGGACACACATTTTCTGAACTAGCTCCATCTTTACAGAAAATGTTTTGGAAATTACTAAGGTTTTTTTTCCATGTCAGCGTGAACAGTATAGTTTCCATTTTTTGTGTTCTGCTATCCGAGAATCAGAGAAAGGTACACAACGATGTTGGAAAAAGTTATTGTTATCTTGTTATCCAAAAAATATTGTAGAAATTTGCGGGTCACGTCAATGTCCCGCCACTCATGGCTGTGACTTGTCACCCACTCAGAAAAGATGTCTCTGCAAGTTCCCCACAAACAGCCATAGCCAAAAGTTGCACACTGCCTTTTTAATCGCCTACTTGAAAAAATTTGGTAAAGAAAACGTTGACTACATCTGCAAAGAATCCTCGAAAATTCCATAAATGCGCCACGACTGTGGATTGGGGTTTACTTTACTTTACTTTATACGGCGCTGGGTGTGACATCATGTTTTGTGAGCATGTGCTTCACGTCCCAAACGCATTGCATTCACATTCATAAGTCACATTTAAAAAAATATAATTAGTGATTACATTAAGCATTGGATATAATATAACATATATATTAACATAATATTAACAACAAATCAGAATTGGTAATCATACACATCAGACATCAAGGTCTAGGAGTACAAATCATACATAACCCGAGAACCCACTGCATGTAAAGTAAAATGAAGGGGGGGATGAGAACAATGTAACTGGTGAATTTGATTTTTAAATTTTTTATTTCTTCTCCTAGTATCCAGGGTGGACCCTGACACCAGAAGGCAATTTGCTCATGGCCACAGTCAATGATGATGCGGCGGGCGTGTACACATGCACCCCATACAACAGCTATAGCAGCATGGGACCATCTGGACCAACCAAAGTCATTTTGCAGGTTAGTGTGTACACAAGTGTTTTGTAACATATTGTATGCAAATTATTGAACATTCAACGTCTTCTAAAAGTTTTCTGCGTGTAAAACTGTAATTGTTCTTGTGTTAACATTTGCGGGTGTCATAATGGATTAATTGTATTGCAGGCATGATGGCATAGTTAAAATTATTTCAGTTTTGGTATGAAACGGTTTAATAATGAAAACTGAGGTACCACTTTACTATGATATTTTAACACAGTTTGTTAAATTCAACTAAAAGAAATGCAAATTTTTAGGGTTATTTTATTTTAACATGCAGCATTGTCTCGTGATAATAATATTTTAAGATTATTACAAATAGTTAATAGGGTTTATGTATGTAGCATAATGGAAGACAGACTGTACAGTATTTTCATACAGTGAATTAACTTAAAATTGACAATGAGTGGGAACAACCACTGTGCATACGGTTTATAGTTAGCCCAAATGGCATCTGTCACAGTCAATTAAAAATGTAACAGGAACCTTGACCTTTTCACTTCGACATTCATGCCCTCTAGCATTAATGGAGGTCGACCACAATAGCAGCACTATTAGGGAGTCAATTGTGTGGCTAATCCTTCTGTTATTAAAATAATCTCATCAAAAGAGGCATTAATCCAGTCTTCTATATCCATTGTTGTTACTGCTGCAAGCGCCGTAATTCAGATGTGCTGCTTGGATGATTCACAGGACCCCCCGTCATTCAGCATCGCTCCAGAGAAGCAGTACGAACAGAAGGTTGGAAGAACTTTGCTCATCCCATGTCAAGCAAACAACAATTCCACAGTCGTAGTTAGCTGGACCAAGGTAAGCGTGAGCACTCAATCTGTACTAAAATATAACACATTACAGAGCTACTCAGTGTTTCACTTTACACAGAAAATGCCCTCCGTGCTAATTAACATGCTAAAGACATAAATTGTTATATTATGATTGCAAAGTTGAGTGATTTTTTTTCACTATTATTATAAAGCAAACAAAAGAAAATTAAAAACTTCAAAGGATTTATTTCAAAATATAAACAACCATTGTATGTGATTATTATTTTGATTGATTAAATATTGTTAGCTTCAATGTTAGGTATATTTTTTTATGTCTTTTATGAAAGGTTGACTTGGCTCGCCACATATCTTATTCCATCAAACCCAATGGCTCGCTGCTGCTGCGGCCCCTCGCCAAGAACCACCATGGGAAGTGGGAGTGCAGTGTTTCTAACCGTGTAGCCTCGGTAAAAGCCTACACTCATATCTTTGTTTTGGGTAAGTGCAAACAAGTAACAGAGGCATAAGTCGACAATGTATTATGTGAACTGTGCACTTTACAAGGCAGCTTTTTGACATTGCAGTTTGTTTTGTTTATTGAGGTCGACTCACGGTTCTGAAAAGTGTTCTTTATATTATGGTTCTTTTCATGTACATATGGAACCTCTCAGCATTATTGAATCCAGTTCAGCATCACTGTAACCTATTGCATACGTTACACTGAAATAGTCAAGGAAAGTTGACATTGTTGAGTTACATTACCAACAGGACATAAGAGCTGTAGAAAGCCTTTTGACATCTATTCCTCTCCCCACATTGAGCTGATTGAGCTGACATGATCAAAGCTGCCTCTTAGCATTTCAGAGGCTCACAGTGGTTGGCCAACAATGGAATTAGACACAGTGCATGTAAACCTGGGACTTTATATGGTTCCTTCCTTCATTCCAACCCACCGCTGATATTTACAGTACTACCCAGAAAATTTTAATATCCTGAAAAGGTTGTTGTATTTCTGCAATTCAACTGAAAAGGTGAATTTGACATATTATATAATAGAACAATATGCAAATGAATATATTTCAAGGTTTTTATTTTTATTTTTATTTTGCTGATCAGGTCTTGCAGCTTAAAAAAATATAAATTTTCTGAGTTTGTGTTTAGTTGTTTTTATAAGATGAAAATCTTAATCTACAAAATTACAACAAGGAACTGCTTGAAATATGTCTATTTGTGTGTAATGAGTCAATAAAATTAGTTGGTTTCATATTTTGTTAAATTGCCAAAATCAAACAACTTTTACTTGATATTCTAATTTTTGGGTTAGTACTGTATAAGTAATCTATAATTTACACCATTAGGTTTAGAACTGGGCTCAGAGGTTTCAGTTTGTAATTATTTTGGGTCAAAACAATTAGAGGCACTGGTGAATAATTAGTTCCTATTTTAGGCTGCTGCCATCATAAACCCTTTATTAACTGCACAGACAATGTATTTTGACGTCATGTAAGTGTAAAAAAATAAGTTCACCAGTGTTGATTAATTGTAAAAATGAACATTAAAACAAAAATAATAATAATAATAATAAATAGATGAAAAATTGTGCAGAATACTTTGTGTGAATGCCTTTAGCATTCACACAATTATGGAAGACCTAATGTGAATGTTTGTTGTGCAGCAGAAATGCATCATGCATCTCACTTCTTAACATATGTAATTGTCATACAATTGTAAAAAGAATTACAGCCCTGGAATGCATGAGTGGATGCCTGCTCCCTTCCATCTAGATGGAAATCATTAGTCCAGTTCAAGACGGGCTTTAAAGCTATAAGGCTGTTAAAGGTGCTGTTCAATTTACATGAACTCCTGTCTGTTCTTTCCATTATAGGAACCAGCCCCCACGCAGCTACAACGCTGTACGTCTCTCCAGGAGTGAAGCAGGTCAATATATCCTGGGGGGCAGGTTTTGATGGAGGTTCAGCGCAGACATTTTCAGTTTGGTGGGTGTTAAGCATCCCAGTTTCTGCTTGGGCTGTAACCATTGCAGCCATTGACAGCACTCGTATTACTCTATTGATCTTTAGGATGAGTAATTCATTTATTCGTTATCACTCATTGAAAGCTACAGTAAAATATGCCACTGCACTGCAGCGCATTATAATGCAATGGCCATGCTATGGCAACATTAGGAGGATACTGACAAGTGACAAGCTCATAAATTAGTTAATGTGAATCACCACTTTTATAATAGTATAGACATAAATGCACAAAGCAGGTTTGTGTTGGCTTTGTAGCCTGTATGTAGTGATCCGATGTACTCTATATATTACTTTTTTATATAATAGAATGGAAATGGAAATAGGACTGTGGGCGTCTTGTAGCAAACTGGTACGACAAAGATGAGATTAGAGTAGCATAGAAATTAAATAATAATTTGCTATTAATGATTGTGTATTTGTCTCTCGCTCTCATTCCTTCTGCAGGGTAAAACAAATGTCAGTGCGTGATAATGACGGTAAGCAGGACTGGTTCTCTGTGCCTGTGCCCCCCCTCCATGGCAGCTCCGTGCTGGTGACAGGCCTGTTTCCTGCTACAGAGTATCAGTTCAGTATACTGTCCCACAACAAAATGGGCACGGGACCTTTTAGCAAAATTACCACAACACGAACTTTAGGTCAGTACCCTCCTCTGTTATCCACTTCATCTTTCTGTCGTACAATTCCAAGATCTGATTATAGATTGGAGAAAACAAAACACTGCGGTGAAGCAAACAAATCTCATAACAGCACGTTATTGTTTTTCTTTGCGATAAGCAAAACATATAACACTCGTTTTGTCGTGTCTTTATGTGTGCTCTTGGAGGTCATCCATCCTTATTTGTGTGCTACTTAGATGCTGCTTAGCAACTGTAGCAACCTGAATAAAAGTATTACAGTGTCAAGCCAGTTTCAGACTAGTACAGTATTTTATTTGGGAACTGTGGTAGAAATGCGGGCACTAACCGCTTAGGAAAAACCCTAATTTTATTGCTTCCAGATTAATGTTTTCATTTACATTGTTTAACAATTTAATCACCGCTGTCATTCCTTTTTTTTTTTTTTTGTCTTGTCCAGCATCATAACAGCTGAATGGGAGTCAAGCTGCCTTTAAATGCTGAGCAAATTTTCTTTGCCAAGGGAGACTTCTTAATCCAAATGAGTCTCCCTTGACATTTGACTGCGTTTATTATGAATTTTGTTGCGCCACATTTCGATGCCGGACCTGACCTGAAAAGGGGACGGGTGGGGGGTGGGGGATATAAGAAAGGGTGCAGAAGAACCTCACAAACCTATTTCAACCATATTATAAACAACCGTAATAATCAAGATTTCCGCAACAACCAGAACCGTCACAGAGCAAAATGAGCAAAAATACAGGGGAAAGAAGAAAATAATAATAATAATAATAATGATAATACTAATTTCATGTACACACATTCATATACATATACATATATATATACATATACACACACATATATACACACACACACATATATATAAATGTATACATGCACATATACGTACACGCATACATACACATACTGTGCACATACACATATCCATGCAGTACATACATACATACACACATACAGTGTGCATATATATGTATACACACATACATACATATTTACTAATAATGATAAACATACAAGAAAAACAACGAGAAAAGAAACAGAACCTCTTGAACAATGACCATCCAAATGACACG
This sequence comes from Oostethus manadensis, assembly GCA_024372805.1. Taxonomy (NCBI): domain Eukaryota; kingdom Metazoa; phylum Chordata; class Actinopteri; order Syngnathiformes; family Syngnathidae; genus Oostethus; species Oostethus manadensis. The sequence continues at coordinate 381,541 of QODF01000089.1, forward strand.
TGCAACAAATCTACATTAAATCTACATTACTCTGCAGTGACAGGATAAC
>QODF01000089.1:386740-405007 GCA_024372805.1 Oostethus manadensis
TCATCAGTGTGCTGCTGGTTAGGAAATAATCTAATCTAGAGTATGAGTGGTGAACTGATGAGAAGAAGGTGTACTCCTTAACAGCGGGATGGTGAGAGCGCCAAGCATCACAAAGTCCAAAATCCTTCATATATTGTTTAACAACCTCTGAGGATTGGTCCTGTCTATTATTTCCATTGCGACTCAGCCTGTCCAATCTCGGATCAAGAACCATGTTGAAGTCCCCTCCAATAATGAGTGTACAGTCTGAGTGATCATAGAGTGATTTGAAGAAGGAGTGAAAAAAAGAAGGGTCATCAACATTTGGTCCATATACGCTTGCAATGCATAACTTCATATTTTGTATATAAACTTTAATTATGATAAATCTGCCCTGCGGGTCTGTGAGTATGTTATCAATGCGAAAGTTTAATTTTTTGTTGATGAGAATTGCTACCCCTCTCTGCCTTGAGTTGAAACAGGCTGAGTACACATGCGGAAAGTGTGTTGTGGAAAGTGCACCTATAGATGTGTTTGTTAAATGTGTTTCTTGTAGTAAGACAATGTCTGCCTTTAAATGCTGCAGGTGATTAAAAATGTTTAGTCTCTTGACCGTGGAACCCGCTCCGTGCACATTCCACGAGATAAACCTCAGTGTACCCATGACCTGACTGGTGTTAGTACTACAGACTCATGCAGATTTGTTTCAAATCCACCTGTTGTGTGGATAGTGTGGACGTACTGCTGTACCTCAGTTCTATCTGTGTTCTGGTTAATGCATACAAATAAGGTGAGGTGTTCATTACCCAGGAAGATGTGAGGGAAGGGAGTGAAAAGAGGGTGCAAAAGAAAAGGAGATAGAAAACAGTAAAAAAACAGAAACATCTAACATCACTTTGGAAGTGTGACGTAGCGACAGACAGTGAACTAATAACATGTCAGTTTACAGTTGGCGTTATTCTTAGTTCATTACCTTAACGTGTCCTTAACATGCTTGTATGTGCAAGTTTACATCACCTGGTGCAGGAATGAATAAAGCCACGGCGTGGTGTTGGGATCCCGGTACAGTTGGCTGTTGACAAAAAGTTTATCCACCGCGACCACAGCTCGGCATCCATCTTGGATGAACATGCGGGGGATGGAGAAGAGCGCACGGCGTCGATCCAAGATCTCTTTTGGAAACTGATCGTTGACGCTGAAGTCCTTCCCTCTTAGCTCCCGGCCCTGGGACTTGACTTGTTCTTTTTGCTTGAAGTTGGCGAACTTCGCCACAATCGCCCGGGGCCGGCGAGCGTCGGCTCTTCTCCCTCCCAGGCGGTGTACGCGGTGGAAGGCGATGTTGTCCACGGTTTCCTCTGGTAGCTTCAGGTGGACTTTGATGAAGCTTTTCACCGTTTCTTCGGGGTCTTCCTTGTCCTCTTCTGGTATTCCTGCGAACACCAGGTTGTCCCTCATGCTGCGCGCCTGGAGATCCAAAACAGTCTCCTTGATTTTTTTATTCTCGTCGGAGAGCCGGCTCATTCCCTCCGTTAGGGATTTCACCGACTCCCTGAGCGAGGCGTTCTCCTGGGCTAGAGCCTGCACCTGCTGCTGGCTAAACTCCACCGAGTCCCGCAGTGCTTCGAACTCCTTGTGCATGATCTCCAGCAAGTTCAAGCGGGCATCAAGACTGGACAGTCTGTTATCAATGGACATCAGTATGTCCGCCGAGTCTTTCCCGGGTGGAGAAGCCGTCCCAGGTGAGTCCTCGTTCCTGGATCTCTTTGCCGCCGCCGCTTTGGGAATGGCTGTATTGGGTTTCCCCATGACGACTTCTTGGTAGCAAGAGTCGATATACTCCGCAAGGCTGGCGAGGTCTTCTTCGCTGCTCTCCAGAGTGATTAATTAGGACACTCTACCTTCGCGTTTATTCTATTAATGTTGCTTTCAAACAAAGCGGTAAAATAGTTCAACGCATGAGACTTTTGAAAAGCGCGCCAATATGTCTTCTGCCGCCTCACCGTCGCACAGGAACTACCTCATTACCGTGCCCACCGCTGTCATTCCTAATATCAGTGGTGATCTGCTGACATTAGTGCAGTGTTGTGGGGCAGGCCCCCCTAGGGGAGCACAGTGAATTGTCAGGGGGGGTGTGAGAGGCAGGGAGTACTTTTAATGTTAATACAGACTTGCCAACATGTAAACATTTATTGTACTCAATATTCAATATGCAATATGCTTGTATATGTCCATCCATCCATCCATTTTCCACCGCTTATCCGGGTCCGGGTCGCGGGGGCAGCAGCTTCAGCTTCGACTTGTATATGTGTGAATCCTAATGAGTTTTTCACATTGAAATGTACATAGTTTTTTATATCATGTATTGCTCTCATATTACCTAATATCCAATTTCAGAACATGCAATCCCAAAGCACTGTTAACTGGTTTTCCAGTACTTTTACTTTGTTATTCAGGGATTGTTTGTTGCTTTATTTTTTTCAAATTAAATTTACCTACTGTAAAAATTCCCCTTCTTGATCTTCATTCCATTTCATTCCATTTTCCTCCGCTTATCCAGGTCCGGGGCACGGGGGCAGCAGTTTCAGTAGGGAAGTCCAGACTTCCCGGTCCCCGGCGACCTCTTCCAGCTCCATCGGGAGGACACCAAGGCATTCCCAGGCCAGCTGTGAGACATAGTCCCTCCAGCGTGTCCTAGGTCTTCCCGGGGGCCTTCTCCCGACTGGGCATGCCTGAAACACCTCACCAGGGAGGCGCCCGGGAGGCATCCGGACTAGATGCCCGAGCCACATCAACTGACTCCTCTCGATGTGAAGGAGCAGCAGCTCTACTCTGAGCTCCTCTTAGGTGGCGAGCTCCACACCCTATCCCTTAGGGTGAGTCCAGCCACCCTACGGAGGAAACTCATTTCTGCCACTTGTATCCGCGATCTCATTCTTTCGGTCATGACCCATAACTCATGACCATAGATGAGGGTGGGAACGTAGATCGATCGGTAAACAGAGCTTTGCCTTCCGGCTCAGGTCTCTCCTCACCACAACGGTCCGGTACCACGACCGCATTACTGCGGATGCTTCACCGATCCATCTGTTGATCTCACGCTCCAACCTTCCCTCACTCGTGAACAAGAACCCGAGATACTTGAACTCCTCCACTTGAGGCAAGACCTCACTCCCAAACCGGAAGGTACAGTCCACCTGTTTCCGACTGAGAACCATGGCCTCGGATTTGGAGGTGCTGAGTCTCATCCCAGAAGCTTCACACTCAGCTGCAAACCGCTCCAGTAAACGCTGAAGGTCACAGCTTGATGAGGCCATAAGGACCACATCGTCTGCAAATAGCAGAGACAAAATCCTAAGGTCACCAAGCTGGATTCACTCAACACCTTGACTGCGCCTAGAAATTCTGTCCATGAAGATTATGAACAGAATCGGTGACAAAGGGCAGTCTTGGCAGAGACCAATGATCACCGGAAACAAGCTTAACTTACTGCTGGCAATGCAAACCAAGCTCCTGCTTCGATTGTACGAGGACCGAATGGCACGTAGTAGCGGGCCACCAATCCCATACTCCCGGAGCACCCCCCACAGGACACCACAAGGGACACGGTCAATGCCTTTTCCAAGTCTACAAAGCACATGTAGACCGGTTGGGCAAACTCCCACATACCCTCCAGTACCCTTGCAAGGATGTAGAGCTGGTCCAGTGTTCCGCGGCCGGAATGAAAACCACATTGCAGCTCCTGTAACCGAGGTTCGACTAACGGTCGTACCCTTCTCTCCAGCACCCTGGAGTGGACTTTCCCAGGAAGGCTGAGGAGTGTGATCCCCCTATAGTTGGAACACACCCTCTGGTCACCCTTTTTAAAAATGGGGACCACCACCCCGGTGGGCCAGTCCAGAGGTACTGTTCCCGACTTCCATGCAATGTTGTAGAGGCGTGTCAACCAACACAGTCCCCCAACATCCAGACACACAAATACAGGAAGGATTACAACTGTTGATGTTATATGACCCCAGAGTAAATAAAAAGAGAAAATTTCATAGTTCTACGCATTGAAGAGTATTTGTGGAACAAAAAAAGGACTGAGGTGCATGTAGGGAAGAAACTGGCTGTCTGTAGAAGATTATATAAATGAATAATGTTTTTTGCCCTATGGTTCAAACATCAGCATCTGATTGTGCAGTTGTATGGTAGGTCTTTTCAAGTAAACGCTCCTGCAGCAGTCAAGTATGTAATGAGATACTTCCTGTTTCTTTACACAGGCACTTGTATTTACAACCATTGTCTTCTCATGTGCCAAATAAAATCATTCATGAACATGTCGATGGTCATAAGAAAGATTGTATTTTGAAAAGCATGTTAGGCAGCTCTCTTCTGTCACTTTGTGGTGTCTTGGCCCAATGAGCAGCAGAAAAGATGCCTAGTTGGCATGACAGTGTCAGAGATCATCAAAAAGGAGTGGAGGGTAGAATTTACATATAAATAAATAAACACATTTATGATGTTAGTTGGAAAAAAGAGCTTTTCCTCTTTGAATGACCAGCAGCCACCACTGTTATAATAATACTGTAATTATCCTAAAGTAATTAAAATCATCTTGCATCTCGAGTGTTAGTAATGAGAATTAACAGCTATTTAATAAATGATCAATCATTTTTCAACATTATCCAGTGAATGTACTTCAGTTAGAAACTTTTATAACTTCCCTGCATGTTTTTAGTGAATGGATTTATTTATGAATTTACAGTATGCATGAATTTAGTAAAAGTGCCTTAACTTTTTAAACATTCAATCGCAACTCGACGGAAGAAAAAAGCTTGCACTGATACTTAGTAAACATTTCTGTTTGAGCAGCAGGACTGCAATTTCCTGCACTGTGATTTAAATTTAAATGTTCCACTTTAGTGCAGTTGGCTGAAAACTGTTTTGTTTTGTTTTGTTTCAGAGGCTACACCGGCGAGAGGTCAGCCTCTCTTGCTGTCAGCTAGTCAAGGCTCAGCAGGTATTGTCCTACAATGGTCCCTTCTAGAGGCCCAGAACCCGCCCATCACAGGGTTTGTTCTCCAGTCCCGAAATAAGCAAGGGGAGTGGCTCAATTTGGATGAAGACATTAGTGCCAACACTAGCGAGATAGTCGTTCCTGGTCTGCATAAGGTATTGTGTATCTCCATCTCTCTATCTAGCTATCCATCTATCTTGTTAATACCTACATTTATGGACCTTGTCAAATGGTAGGTGGAAAAATATATTCTGTCTCTTAGCAATTGCTGGCTTTTCCTCTCTGTGCCTGTTTCTTTTGCTCTAATATAGGCCTAGTCAAATTCAAATCAACTTCATTAGCATTGCAGGCAGAGTCCTGTGTTTACTAAGTGAGGTTTCATCCTGTGTGTTGGTGTGTGTGCGTGCGTGTGTATGTGCGTATGTTGGTCGCAGGACTGTTTATATGAGCTGCGGCTGCTAACTCAACGCGGTGAGCTGCTGAACGAGCCCAGTCCATCAGTCAATGTTTCCACCATGGGTAGGTGTTCGAGCAACCTTGCCCCTCACGTTCCCGTTCCTTTTTGTGTTTTAATCCATCCACTGCGTCAGAGTGTATCTTAATTTCTATTCATGTTCGTGTGTTTCCCAAAAATTGGAGCAGGACCCCGGGGAAGGTTGCCCATTAGATTCCCAAATGGAATAAACGCTAATAACTTATTGAAAGCATTGTTACAACTCTTTGTGCTGGAGTTTTTTTTTTGTTCTGTATCTTTGTGAGTGTGACATGAATGTTTCATCATATATGGTCCAGAGATACAGTATCTAGTGCAGAGATCTACAAACCCCAAGCCAAGGATGTCACTTTATCAGAGCCTTAGCTTCTACTGTATTATTTAACACAGACACTCATATAATTAACTCTGCCTGAGCAAATTATCCAGAACAATACAAAGGTAAGATTTACAGATAATGATCCTCAAGGACACATGCTGCTGATTAGACACACTTAAATATGCTGACACCAGTTCTCCTCTTCTGGTAATCATCAGTTGATGACATAAACACTGTATAGAATAAACAGTATATCAGCCGGGTTACACAAAGTTTATGCCCAAATTGAACTGTATTTACCTGCTAAGTCACTCACGCCATTCACAGAAAACATGAGGGACATTAAATAAAGTAATACAGCTGTAATACATATATTTATTTATATGTAATATATTTATTTGAGCACTTGACATATTAAATTATTTAAAAAAAATGTAAAATGTAAAGTGTTAACTGTAACCCTACTTTTGGCCCACCCTGTACATATATGTATGTATATATATATATATATTGTATATGTAGGCATTGAAAAGTAACTCCCTATTTTTAAGTACTTTAATTAATTTATTTCTGACCTATAATTCTTACAAGAAATGAACATGGGAAGAAAGTGTATCGCATGGAGTTTTATTTAAAATTCAATATGGGCACCAGCATTCGCCACCAGTTTCTCAGGCCACCGAGGGTCCACATTAAAGGATTTCATAAGGTACTCTTGTGGAATGGAAGACATAACTTCTCGTATTCACCCTACAGGTTCTTCCAAAGTTATCGGTTTGGTAAAATAGATTTGGTCATACATCATGGAACATACACAGAAAAATAAAAAAATAGAAAAATCTTGTTCTCAAAAAGGTTTGTGACCACTGGTGTAGAGGTTAACAGAGCACTGTTACATTACTGTCGCTTTTATAGGAGTGGATCCTTTCACTTGGTCAAGGATCTGATTTTTATCCTTAATGTCCATGTCACAGTTGATTGGCTAAGAACAAAAGTGCGGCCATTATTGGTAAGTGTTTCTGATGTTTTATTGTCACTTTCACGGTAATAGCATTTCTTTCTCTTAGCACTCTTTTACCAGAAAAAACAGTCTTGCACTTGGTAGATATGATGAAGTGCAAAAAGCTAATTAATAAGCGATAAGCACACACTATACAATAGCCATACACTTTGCATCTCACGGCATACATCTTATTTGCATGCAGCTCGTATTCATCAGGTAAGTGTGCTGAAACGAGTTAATCCGCTGTTTACTAACCAAAATGAAGTAATTAATTAATTTATATGGGTGCTTACGTAACCACAACACGGCAAAAGTTTGAACGATGTACCCAAAGGACCGCCCGTATTTCTATGTATTATTTTTCTTTGCAATGGTAAAAAACATTTTGTCTTGATATCATTGCAGCTTAATAAAAAGCATTTACAGTACCGTATTTTTTTTTACTATAAGCCGTATAGCTATAGTTGTCGGTACGTGGAATGTCACCTCTCTGGCGGGGAAGAAGCCTGAGCTGGTTCCGAGGTGGAGAAATTCCGGCTAGATATAGTCGAACTTACCTCAACGCACGGCAAGGGCTCTGGAACCAGTCCTCTTGAGAGGGGCTGGACTTCATTCCACTCTGGTGTTGCCGGCAATGAGAGGCGCTGAGCAGGGGTGGCAATTCCTGTTGCCCCCAGGCTCCAAGCCTGCACGTTGGCGTTTTACCCAGTAAACGAGAGGGTAGTTTCCCTACGCCTTCGGGTGGGGGGACGGGTCCTGACTGTTGTTTGCGCTTATGCGCCAAACGGCAGTTCAGAATACCTGCCATTTTTTGGAGTCCTTAGAGGAAACATTAGAGAGTGCTCCCTCGGGGGATTCCCTTGTTCTGCGGGTTGACTTCAACGCTTATGTTGGCAACAACAGTGAGACCTGGAGATGTGTGATTGGGAGGAACGGCCCTCCTGATCTTAACCCGAGCGGGTGTCTTGTTTTTGGACTTCTGTGCTCGTCACGGATTGTCTATAACAGCACCATGTTCAAGCATAAAGGCGTCCACATGTGCACTTGGCAGCAGGACACCCTGGGCCGCAGTTCGATGATTGACTTTGTGGTTGTGTTGTTGGACTTGCGACCACATGTTTTGGACACTCGGGTGAGGAGAGGGACGGAGCTGTCAACTAATGACCACCTGCTCACTTTATAACCAGTATTTTTGGCACCTTATACTACCTGCACTAAAAACACTCTCATGCCTTTACTTATCAGTGATTTCAACTTTTTACTCAGGTTCTATGTTTAGTTAGTTCTATGTTTATTTAATACTCTATGTTTAGTTAGTTCTATGTTTATTTAATACTCTATGTTTACTTAGAATTCTACGTTGCACTGAGTCGCCAAAGAAAGTTCTTAGTTTGTGAATTGTTCACTTACAATGGCAATAAAGTTTTTCTGATTCTGATTCTGATTCTGATTCCTGGTGGTGAGTTGGTTCCGATGGTGGGGGAGGATGCCGGTCAGACCTGGCAGACCCAAACGCATTGTGAGGGTCTGCTGGGAACGCCTGGCAGAGTCCCCTGTCAGAAGGAGTTTCAACTCCCACCTACGGGAGAAATTTGACCATGTTCAGAGGGAGGCAGCGAACATTAAATCCGAATGGGCAATGTTTAGTGCCTCCATTGTCGATGCGGCCGATCGGAGCTGTGGCCGTAAAGTGGTCGGTGCCTGTCGTGGCGGTAATCCCAGAACCCGTTGGTGGACACCAGTGGTGAGGGATGCCGTCAAGCTGAAGAAAGAGTCCTATCAGGCCGTCTTGGCCCATTGGACTCTGGAGGCAGCTGACAGGTACCGCAAGGCCAAGCGGTCTGCAGCCCTGGTGGTCACTGAGGCAAAAACCCGGACATGGGAGGAGTTCAAAGAGGCAATGGAAAACGACTTCCGGATGGCTTTAAAGAGATTCTGGACCACCATCCACCGTCTCCGGCGGGGAAAGCAGTGCACAATCAACACCGTGTATGGTGGGGACGGTGTGCTGCTGAACTCGACTCGAGATGTTGTGGACCGGTGGAGGAATACTTTGAAGACCTCCGCAATCCCACCGACACGCCTTCCAACATTGAAGCAGTGCCTGGGGACTCTGAGTCGGGTTCGCCTATCTCTGGGGGTGAGGTCACCGAGGTGGTCAAAAAGCTCCTTGGTGGCAAGGCCCCGGGGGTGGATGAGATCCGCCCGGAGTTCCTTAAGGGCCTGGATGCTATGGGCGGGTCTTGGTTGACACGACTCTTCAGCATTGCGTGGACGTCGGGGTTGCTGCCCATGGACTGGCAGACTGGGGTGGTAGTCCCGCTTTTCAAGAAGGGGGACCGGAGGGTATGTTCTAACTATTGTGGGATCACACTCCTCAGCCATCCCGGTAAGGTCTATTCAATGATTCTGGAGAGGAGGATCCCCCGGATAGTCAAATCTCGGATTCAGGAGGATCAGTGTGGTTTTCGTCCTGGTCGTGGAACTGTGGACCAACTCTATACTCTCGGCAGGGTCCTTGAGGATGCATGGGAGTTTGCCCAACCAGTCTACATGTGTTTTGTGACTTGGAGAAGGCATTCGACCGTGTTCCTCTGGGAGTGCTCAGGGAATACGGGGTATCGGACCACCTAATCCAGGCGGTTCGTTCCCTGTATAACCGGTTTTAGAGTTAGGTTCGCATTGCCGGCAATAAGTCGTACCCAATTCCAGTGAGAGTTGGAATCCGCCAGGGCTGCCCTTTGTCACCGATTCTGTTCACTACTTTCATGGACAGAATTTCTAGGCGCAGCCAGGGCGTTTAGGGGTTTCAGTTTGGTGGCAGCAGGATTTGATCTCTGCTTTTTGCAGATGATGTGGTCCTGTTGACTTCATCGAGCAGTGACCTTCAACTCTCACTGGATCGGTTCGCAGCTGAGTGTGAAGCGGCTGGAATGAGAATCAGCACCTCCAAGTCGATGGTTCTCACCCGGGAAAGGGTGAAGTGCCATCTCCGGGTCGGGTATGAGGTCCTGCCTCAAGTGGAGGAGTTTATGTACCTCGGGGTCTTGTTCACGAGTGATGGAAGGTTGGAACGCAAGATGGACAGCCGGATTGGTGCGGCGTCTGCAGTGATGCGGACTCTGCACCGGTCTGTCCTGGTGAAGAGAGAGGTGAGCCAAAAGGCAAAGCTCTCAATCGACCGTTCGATCTACGTTCCTACCCTCACCTATGGTCATGAGCTTTGGGTAGTGACCGAAAGGACAAGATCGCGGGTACAAGCGGCCGAAATGAGTTTTCTCCGCAGGGTGGCTGGGCTCTCCCTTAGAGATAGGGTGAGAAGCACTGTCATCCGGGAGAGACTCGGAGTAGAACCGCTGCTCCTCCGCATTGAGAGGAGTCAGATGAGATGGCTCGGGCATCTGGTTAGGATGCCTCCCGAACGCCTTCCTGGGGATGTGTTCAGGGCAAGTCCAACCGATAGGAGGCCTCGGGGAAGACCCAGGACACATTGGAGAGACTATGTCTCTCAGCTGGCCTGGGAACGCATCGGCATCTGCTGGGAAGAGCTAGACGAAGTGGCCGGAGAGACGGACGTCTGGGCTTCCCTGCTTAGGTTGCTGCTCCCGCGACCCGACCTCGGATAAGCGCAAGAAAATGGATGGATAGATTTACAACATTATCGTCAATTTACGACTTAATTCTTTAAATTGTCACGCTTGGGCTTGAGCATAATAATTGCTACAATGCAGCGGCAGGAATCTCTACACGTTCAGCAACAAACAGATGAACACTGAGAAAGCAAATGACAGCAGTCCTTCAGCAAAAGCAAACAAATGACAATGCTCCAACAAACTAAAAAGAGCTTGCACCCGAACTAAATAGCCGTAATGCAATTAGCAGCAGGTGCGAGAACCAAGAAATCTAAAGCAAGCAACAGCAAACCATGCAATACTGGAAGAACTACTATATAAGAGTAAACAGAAATTATGGTATAAAAAGGGAAACAAACAGGCTGTCACACAGATAAAAACACGTAGTGTGACAGAAATCTTGATGATATTAATGCCTCATTTAACAGGCACTGCCTGAGACGGTATAAACACAGGGGGCTTGTGTGACTTCTTGACCTGGGTCAAAGGTAAAATTACAACTTTTTTACTTGTAAATTTACGACTTTAAATCTCATACATTTACTACTTTAACTTGTTTAAATGTGCAACAAAAACTTGTTCAAACGATATGCTAAAACTTGATTGGTTTGGGTATGCGCAGATGCCTCCACTGTGCAGAAGACGACGCTAGTTTTTGACGCGCTCGAAGAAAAACGCAGCACGAACGCAAAATATTTCTGTATTTTTCACAACCTCATCATGGAGATGCAAAGAGAGATTAAAATTGTGTGTGATTGAGATGTTCTGAGGCACTTCAACTCTTCAAAGAAAGTGAAAAAGACAAATTCAGTGGTTTCAGTGAACAAGAATAGGCGGAATGAAAACAACGACTTTTCTGTTATGTATGAGCCGTTTTACTGCCGTGTTACAGGCACTGTTTGGAAACAAGGTATATAAACAAACATTTACAAAATCTGTGACTTCCTTTCTGCTTATCCCTTCTATGTAAATACCGTATCTAATTTCACAACGTACCGGTATATATCTGCGGCATATAGTCCGATGCGGCTAATATATGTAAAAAATAATAATTTTCTAAAAAAAATAGTAGGTGCGGTTTATATTCCGGTGCGCTATGTAGTCCGAAAAATACGGTAATACCTCCTTTACTCCTCGCCATTCGAGGCGCCTCGAATGGCAGCCTCGGTTGATGGCTCTCTTGTGTGTGTATTTTTTGCACTTTTTTAAACTTCTTACGCCTCTCTGCTGGTCACATACAGCATAGACCAACTTCTAAACATTAACCAATTATCTGGAAAACTTTTTTCCCCTGTTTTCATCGAACAATCTTGATATTGAATCAATAAAACACGTTGACTGCTGCAGCAGCGGCTGTCCATGAAGTTACCAGAGGACGGCGGCGCCAACAAGGGAATCGAGCCGGCCCGCTCATGAGGTTGAGGAAAAGAGGTTTCTGCTTGGCTCTCCCATTTGTTTGTTTTGCCAATGTCCGCTCCCTGGCTAATAAGACGGACTAATTGCTGTTACTCTTCTACAACCCGGACTTTCACCGATCCGCTGCACTGTGCTTCACGGAAATTTGGCTCAATGAGAACGTCCCGGATAATGCTCTCCATCTCCCGGGATACCAGCTCCTTCGCGCGGAACGCGTATCAGTGCTCTCAAGGAAGCGTAAAGGAGGTGGAGCGTGTTTTTTCATTAATAATTGTTTTTGTAATGATGTTAAGGTGTTGAAGAGGGCGTGCAGCTCTCACCTAGAAAGCTTCTTCATTCACTGTAAGACATTTTACTCTCCGCGGGAATTCTCCTCTTTCATTCTGGTCGCTATTTACATCCCACCTGATGCATGGACTAAGGAGGCATTGCTGTAGTTAGCAGACCAGATCACCAACGTAGAGGAGAAATACCCTGACTCCCTGCTTATAATAATGGGGGATTTTAACAGAGCAAATCTCAACCATGAACTTCGAAAATACAGACAACACATTGCCTGCCCCACCAGGACAGTGACACACTATACCATTACTACACTGTTACAAAGGATGCATATCGCTCTGTCCCCCGTGCAGCCTTGGGACACTCCAACTACTGTCTTATTCACCTCATTCCGACCTATAGGCAAAAACTGAAGACAGCCAAGCCTGTGGTGAGGACTGTGAAGAAGTGGACTCCAAGTAGGAATTGCAGGCTTGTTTTGACTGCACGGACTGGAGTGTTTTTGAGGCCGCATCCACCAACCTGAATGAACTCACTGACACCGTAACATCTTACATTAGTTTCTGTGAGGACATTGTCACGGTTTCGTCTTGGCATGGTGAAATCGACCCCGAGGATGCGGAGAGCAGGACGCCAAGCAGGTCAGGAAAATGGTTTTTAAATAAAGAATAATGCTGCTGAGCAGCGGCAGCAAGAAACAGAAAAGTACCAGCCAATGACGACAGATCGGTTCCTGGGCTCCACCATCTCCCGGGACCTGATGTGGTCCCTTCACATAGACAAGATCCGGAAGAAGGCACAGCAAAGGATGTACTTTTTGAGACTGCTCAAGAAGTTCAACTGTCCTAAGGAACTGCTAACAACTTTCTACAAAGCCATAGTACAGTCTGTTCTCTGCTCCTCCATTACAGTTTGGTTTGGCTTTGCTACCAAACTAGACAAGAACAGACTGCAAGGGACAGTCAAGTCCGCAGAGAAAATCATTGACACCAGCCTGCCCTCCTTAGAGTAACTGTACAGGTCCAGAGCCAAGAAGAGGGCAGGCAACATCCCGCCCACACACTGTTTTAATTTATCCGGTAGGCGATACAGAGCACTGTTTGCCAGAACAACCAGGCTCAATAAGAGTTGCCTCCCCCTGGCTGTCAAACTATTGACATTAATTACTGTATGTCAGCTCAAGCATAGGTTTTTTAAAGATGGAATTCCCACCCGCAGTGGTAGTTTTAGGTGATTGCTGCCCACATTAGCTCATTTTCATCTGCACACACTAATTCATCTCTTGTGAATGTTGTGACAGGAATGGAAATGTACCCTTCGACATCCAGACTGCTGGAGTCTCCAGAACCATTATTGCGTGGCATTCTTGGTGGGGTCGGTTTCATGTGTTTGGCACTAGTCCTGCTTTTGGGGGCTGCCTGCCTCATCAGCCACAGAAGAAACCTACGCTGCCAAAAAAAGCGGAATGGTAAACCACCACTTTGTCTAGCATTCAGCAAGCACTCAATGATGAACAACATCAGAAATAGAATTGTTTTTTGAATAAAGCATTTGCAAAGCACTCAATTTAATGAATCATATATTGGATCTATCCTCTTGCTCCTTGGATTTTATAAAAGCTATTTATCCCAGTTTCCATTCTGGGTGGTAAATGTATTGTTTTTAGTGCTTGGTCAATTTGATTGTGCCCTGTAATAAGCTAGACACCATGTTGCCACTCTCACTCCCTTCCAGAACCCCCACCTGCCATCTATAAGTGCTCCCCATCAATGTAAGTACCCCTAGCTCATGTCCTTAACAGAACTCACATTTACCTTTGTGTTGAATAATATGAACATTTCAGTAGTCATGGTCTATTTTCATATAATTTTTCCTCTTCTCATTTATTGCTTGTCATTTTCTGTCTTCAGCTCATTTTCTTTCGCTTCCTGCCATTTTCTCTGTATCCTAAACCTTTGCTTCTAACATTTTTTTTTCTTCCCTGCTCTCACTCACAGAAAGATTTCAGACTCCGGCAGTACAGACAGTGTGTTGAAGAAAAGCCTACTTCCAGCCAGTTCCCTCTACCCCACCACTTCCACTACCATTTCTTCCTTGTCCTTGCAAACACATTGTTCAGCCCTCAACAATGAGAATCGTCATCACAAGCAGCCGCTGTACTCTCACGACACAAGAAACCAAGATCAATTCCAATGTTCCATATCCTCTTGTCCCATCACGCCTACCGTTGAGTTGATCTCTAGAGGTCCAGATGGACGCTTTGTAATGCTGCCATATGACACAACGAGTGTTCAAAGTAAGGAAAGTATCAAATATAGCCAACCGTTTAGCTCAAAGCAGCAAGACAGAAAAAATCCACCGTTTGTTCTTTCTGTGGATCTCCCACCTTGCAAAGCAGCTGAAACAAACATAAGGCAAACATCTGACACCCCCCAGCATGCTGACATTGAAATCTTTAATAACAAGGGAAATTCAGACCTGAACAGCATGTGCTCTAACAGTAGTTTGGCCAGTGTTTTTCACAAAAGAGCACTATCTCCCACATTTCCAGTGCTGCCACATATCCGCTCAGGCCTTGGCATGCCATCAACGACGGCCAGCACTCTGGTTCTCCAAATGGAACACGAGCGGGAGAGGGGAAACCTCAGTCGTTGCTTGAAATTGGCTCAGGAGAGGGAAGAGCTGGCGAGGGAACTCCAGAAATGCACACTGTACAGAGGCTCCAAAGGGGAAATGGGCGTAGGGTCACCTGTGTCTGAGAAGAGAGATGGTTATGAGCTTATTCGGGAATATAAGAGCAGCACCTTGCCATGCAGACACCCTCCAAGCTACAGGAAGAGCGTTCCAAGTCATTGCTTGTCATCGTCTGTTCACTGGGGGGCTTGTCCCACAGTGATCACAGCCAGAACCTCTTTCTCTCCTTCTACAACTCCAAATCTGTCTTATTTAAATTCTGGTAACCAACATCCTACTCTTTCCTTAACCGGGCAGATCCCAATCAAATGTGAGGGAGCAGAGCATTCTTCCAAAGACGGATTAACTTCTCTACATCGCTCACCAGTGCACAGGCATGAAAGGGTACAGGAATCACCA
The DNA here is from genome assembly GCA_024372805.1 of Oostethus manadensis. Lineage (NCBI taxonomy): Eukaryota > Metazoa > Chordata > Actinopteri > Syngnathiformes > Syngnathidae > Oostethus > Oostethus manadensis. Next base: position 401,957 of record QODF01000089.1, read on the forward strand.
CAGGGCTATGATAATTTATTGCAATCCTCCTCCTTAGAAACACAAACAAATGTACCTTTTTCTGAGGCATGGAGACAAAACAATACATCTTTTCATTGCAGTAAATTTGTGGAAAGATACAATTTGTTTCTTGACACAGCTTCGGGTTGCTTAAAAGCAGAGGAAGAATTCCCCAAGCCCACTGAGCAGGGTGTAGGTATCAAGATGAGTGTAGATGAGACAGAGTTTACCTTTCCCACACAGCCTGCAAAACCAATGCTGGACAGCAGAATTGCCTCTCAAGTGCAAGACGGGTGCTCTCTGCCTCGCAAAGGCCAGTATGAAGAAATGAGGAGGAGCATGAGCTTTCACTACCATGATCAATCTTCAGAGCCAGAGCTCTGTAGAGTAGTAAGTCAAGGTTCTACACTTTGGGACTCCAAGCAACGAAGTCACAGTCTAGACTCCAGAAGGCAGAAAGAGACCGAATTCCTAACCCCTGATGCATGGATAGATTCTCTATGCCAAAAAAACCCCTCCCCTTGTCATCAAGACCCTTTGTGCAAAGACCACAAAAGTTCAGCCACCAGCAATATCTCCAAATATTCTACAAATAGCCCAACTATCTATCATTCACAACCTGTGATGGACACCCCCAGGAGTAGTCCAACGAGGCCTGCACAGAATCCAATTGTTCCAGATGCCTACAGGCCAAGAAGAGATGCCTGCGTCTTTTCTGATGCTCCCAAATCGCCAGCTGTCTACCAGGAAGCCATGCAAAAGGCAATGGGTTACTTGGAGGTCACCAAGGAATCTTCCAGATGTTCAGTGCCTGATGACAGCAGGCCACACAATAATCCAGAGGCGCTGGAGTTGGCAGACATCTATGAGGGAGTTCCTGAGTACGGGAACAGCTACAGTAGTTATGCAAGCAGCGGCAGAGGAAGCATGGAGCCCGCTAATGGACACTTCTCACTGTGTCATTTGTCAACAAACATCATCAGCTCACGTGAAACCGCACAGGAGGACGGTCAGGCAGGCGCAGTGGACAAATTCAGTCTCCAAAAAGAAGACCCCCAAAGGTACAATATTATAATTGATGCAAAAAAGTATGTGAAGGAAAACCTGTCTGGTGGATACAAGGCATTTAGTTGGAGCAGCTGAAAATTATTCACTATTCAAGTGCCTAAATACCTGAGAGGACAATACTGTATATATTTGTAGGTCTCTAGGTGTATTTTATTTGAGGTATTTAAAAGCAAATTTAAAAAGTCAAATACAATCTTTCAAAGTACAACTGATTTGCTAGATGGTAGAAAACTTCTCAGAAAAACCCTACAGTCTTTATTTTAAATAAGCTTTGCCTCAAATGAGTCAAAATGACTTATGCTCAAAATGTTTCAATAATGGAAAAAAAACCTATATTTTAAATCAAATATTTGACAGAAGACTCCAATGAACTTTATGTTTGTTTCCTCGGTGGGCTTTATTATTCATAGGCATTGATTATGTATATTTTATTTAGCATCCTACGTCATTTTAAACTGGGTATGAAACTATGTTCTGCACTCTCACCAGCAGAAAGCCCTCGGTTGATGAGAATTATGAATGGGATGAGGCGGACGTCTGCTCACAACCAACAGACCATAATGGTGAGTACTTTGCTGCTTTTTATTTTTGGTGCAATAAGAACTATAAAAAGATTTCAAATGACAATAATAACTCACTAAAGACATTTGCATTGCAAGAAATTGAATATGCTGAAAAAAATCTTGATATTGGATCAATAAAACACGTTGACTGCAAATATCATGTTAATTTTGGGCATGTTGGGCGGGTTTTACTGTAAAACATACGTAAGTCAGTTTTCTTCCCATAACTTTATGGGAAAAGGCGTGTGTAACATAACCCAAATATAACACCGGAACTAAGCTGGAAGTAAGAAAAGACAGTGATACTGCGTAAAATAAATGCCAGTATTGGCATTACCACTCTGATACTTTGTGCAAATCACCCAATGTAAATTTTTAAAAGCAGTGTATTTCATATCGTAGCATTTCAATATCTTGATTTGTGAATCGATTCAAGAAAATGGAGAGCTGCGCCTGCAAGGGAACTGGAGGGTGTGTAGGAGTTTGCCCAACCGGGCTACATGTGCTTTATAGACTTGGAAAAGGCATTCGACCGTGTCCCTCGTGGTGTCCTGTGGGGCATGCTCTGGGAGTACGGGATTGGTGGCCCGCTACTACATGCCTTTTGGTCCTTGTACAATCGAAGCAGGAGCCTGGTTCGCATTGCCAGCAGTAAGTCGAGCTTGTTTCCGGCGAACGTTGACCACCGCCAAGGCTGCCCTTTGTCACCTATTCTGTTCATAATATTCATGGACAGAATTTCTAGGTGCAGTCAAGGCGTTGAGGGAGTCCAGCTTGGTGACCTTAGGATCTCGTTTCTGCTATTTGCAGACAATGTGGTCCTTATGGCCTCATCAGGCTGTGACCTTCAGCGTTTACTGGAGCGGTTTGCAGTTGAGTGTGAAGCTTCTGGGATGAGACTTAGCACCTCCAAATCCGAGACCATGGTTCTCAGTCGGAAACGGGTGGACTGTACCCTCCGGGTTGGGAGTGAGGTCTTGCCTCAGGTGGAGGAGTTCAAGTATCTCGGGTTCTTGTTCACGAGTGAGGGAAGGTTGGAGCGTGAGATCGACAGACGGATCGGTGCAGCGTCTGCAGTAATGCGGTCGCTGTACCGGACCGTCGTGGTGAAGAGAGAGCTGAGCCGGAAGGCAAAGCTCTCTGTTTACCGATCGATCTACGTTCCCACCCTCACCTATGGTCATGAGTTATGGGTCATGACCGAAAGAATGAGATCGCGGATACAAGCGGCGGAAATGAGTTTCCTTCGTAGGGTGGCTGGACTCACCCTAAGAGATAGGGTGAGGAGCTCGGCCATCCGGGAGGAGCTCAGAGTAGAGCCGCTGCTCCTTCACATCGAGAGGAGCCAGTTGAGGTGGCTCGGGCATCTAGTCCGGATGCCTCCCGGGCGCCTCCCTGGTGAGGTGTTTCGGGCATGCCC
>QODF01000089.1:405203-426440 GCA_024372805.1 Oostethus manadensis
CTGCATGCCATTTTTCCTCATGCTTTAATCTCCTCATCACACGTAATTAGTTTGTCATTTAGCTTGAACCAGTGGTAATTAGTGTGTACGTTTCATATGCGCACAGATTATAACCCTTTTATAGTGCAGTTGTTTTGCATTCCAACACCTCTTGTTGCTGTAGTAACATTTTCAAATTGTCATCATCATCTTCACGGATTCTATCGTGAGGCATTTGGCATTCAAGGTTAAGTAACCAAATATGGTTCCTTGACATATAAATGGCTACAGGTATTTTCCACCTCCGTTTAATACCTAAACTTTGTCTTTTACAGTGGTGTGAAAAGTGCTTGTTCCCTTCCCTTATTTTTTAGTTTGCATGTTCTCCTCGTGCGTGCGTGGGTTTTCTCCGGGTACTCCGGTTTCCTCCCACATTCCAAAAACATGCATGTTAGGTTAATTGGCGACTCTAAATTGTCCATTAGAGTGCGAATGTGAGTGTGAATGTTTGTTTGTCTTTGTTTGTTATATGTGCCCTGTGATTGACTGGCGACCAGTCCAGGGTGTACCCCTGCTCTCGCCCAAAGCCAGCTGGGATTGGCTCCAGCATACCCGCGACCCTAATGAGGGTAAGCGGGATAGAAAATGAATGAATAAATAATATCACCATTTCTTGCTACCCACAGGCCTTCTTCCTTCCCTGAGTCGACACAACGCCGGGGTGCTTTGTTGCCATCCCAGCATGCAGTTTTCCCCGAACACGATGAAAAACTACAGTCAGCAGCACCCTTTGCTCCTGGAGCATCAAAGCAGCTGCTCTGCCGAGCTTGAACCTGACACTGTGCTTTTTTGACAGCATTTCTGTAACTTTTCACTTATTGACTTGCAGCACAAGTCGACACCTGAGCTTTTTACCTGATTCACCTGCTGGTGGTTTTGTTTTTTTACTAAAATTTGGACATCACATTTTTTCAGGTGGTTTGTTCATGTTAACTTAACACTGCTTGTTCTTTTAAACAATCTGTCTATAAAGGCCGCTTTTCACAGAGAATGGCAGAAAACCTTTAAGTAATTGAAACGGCCATAAAAATATCTATTTTTGACACACGGCTTACCTGTCTACCTGTGTTATGTTTTTTATTAATTATTAGCAGCTTACAGTGAGTGACATGCGATTTCTTTGGAAAAACGGCTAGTTTTCAAGGAACTAAAAATATTACTTAGAAATATTACTAAACTAACTAAATAGTACTGGTGTCCGCCGTTTGCCGGGCGGTGATGCTGCATGTGCTGATGTTTTTGGTATATCAAAATGTTTTGCTGTGCTGGTTGTTAAATATTATTGTGACAAAATAGATCTATATTTGCTCAGAGAACACTGTCAGTTCTCCACACCTATGAAATTGCTCTCGCTAGTCACTTCAGAATTTTTTGTTTTTCACTGCACTGTATACCTTTGCTTTTCAATAGTTTTTGTCTAATAATAAGACATAGTCAACGACAAAACAGTTGTTATTCTTATGATTCGCTCTTCGCGGCATGGTCTATCGACCCCGAGGATGCAGAGGGCTGGGCGTCAGGCAGGTAAGATTGGTGGAATATTTTATAAAGATGCTGCGAAGCAGCTGGGAGTACACGGAAACAACTCGGAACTCGAAAACAGTGAACACTAGCCACGTGGAAGTAGCATGGAGCGTGGAAACAAAGAACAGAAGCTACCGGGAACATGGAAAATAAACATATCCCTAAGCGCCAGCAATGGTAACAATGACAATGAGCCGACAAAGGACTGGCGCACACACCTGAACATAAGTAGTATGGCACATAAACGAGAAAGGGGTGCACGTAATAAACAAAGGAGAAAAACTAGAAGGCAAGGAAAACATATGAAACTAGGAAAATAACAACACAGGAAAACCAACTAAAACAAAACCAAAACTGTCACGAATACAAAACACAGATTGTGACAGTTATTTATTTATTAATGAAAAATGCGATAAAGCAACAATGTAATAAATAAACCGCAATTTTGCAAGGGACAACTTTACTGTATTTTTCATTTTCCTGGTCATCCTCTGTCTTCTTTGTTTACTTTCACACCCAAGTCCAAGTAACAGTACTTCCGAGTTAGCTCAGCTTACCATACAAAATCTGAAAAATTTACTTTTTACACTTATTATACGTCTTCATCAAATGTGATTTCATGAATAGATTTAAATAAGAAAAACAAATGGTTATTCTTTTTTTAACTTTAGTTCTAGATGTAAATTAGTGTTAGCTCCAGTGGAAAGACACATACATTTAAAAAAAAAAAGTTGTCTATTTGTTTATTTTTATGACTGTTTACAATGTTCGGTATTCGTGGTTATGAAAGCTGTTCCATAAATCAATTAAAAACAGATTTTTGGTTCATAAACACAAGACTAGTTACTTGCTCAGCCACACTAAGAAGAATAACATCGCTTATTAGTAGGGATGCTTCGATCAGGGTTTTAAAGTGCCAATACTGACTGCCCAGAAAATAGGTAATACTAATGAAATGAAACGTGTTTGTTTTTTTCATGGTGCCCACAATTGCTGGCTGCACCCCTGACTGTATAATATGGAAAACGGAACCATAAAATCCCCTTCGTTTAAGCAAAAACATATTTTGCTTAATTTTTCAAGAGAACATATATCACTTGTGAAACTTAAAGAGCAAAAGATGACTTCTTTAAGGATACTTTGGATGTGAGATTGAAAATACATTAAAGCCCTAGCAGGACTTCCTGGTAGCACACTGTACTGGCACAGGTGGTATATTTGATAACACAGGGGATTGGGATACAATAAAGAAAAAAAAAGAAAAAAACATTGTTTATATATGTGTGTTTATATAATGGGGGGGGGGGCGTACATTCTCTTCTCTTGCGCCAACTACCTTCATGTCCTCTGTAGTTTTCCTCTAGTCCTCCTGCCTGGCAAATCTAACTCAACATCCTTCTACCAATATATTCACTATCTCTCCTCTGGACATGTCTGAACCATCTCAATCTGGCCTCTCTGACTTTATCTCTGAAACCTCTAACATGTGCTGTCCCTCTGATGTGCTGAGTAAATAGAAATAAAAGTCATAAATATATTTTAAAAAATACATTTAAAAAATACATATAAGTGCTGTTTCAGTTCTTGAGGTTGTTGAATATCACACCAAATGGACTTCTAAATAAATAAAACACGCAAGCCAAACAATGGATTCTTTGGCTCCATCTGGTGGCCACACACTGAACCACGAAAGTAGCCACACGCCAACACACGACGTCATGCATAAACAGTAAAAACATACTATAATTAAAAAATAAAAAAAGCTAAGAAATAGAAAACCTCACCAAAAACCCCATTATAAATAGAATAAATGAATATATAAACCAATAACTAAATATATGTGTGATTGTTTCTTAATAAAATACACAAGTCAGTTTTATCCTGAAAGATCGTCCCGTCGACGAGAAAAGCAGCATGCCCTGACTGAACGGGAACTGAGGTATATATCTGATAAGTGATGTTGAATAGCAAAACTCTGGGTTGTGTAGAAGAAGAAATTTTGATTGAAAATGTTTTAAACCAGAAACGGATATGACTTAACGCCTGGGCTTTTTCTGACGGTGCCGCTACTAGCTAACGTCCTGTGAAGAAGTCGGCGTTTTGAGAACAGCGAGGTCGGAGAGCAGCAGACACAAACTAACTAGGAAGGAGCCAGCAAACGAACAAGCAGAACGAGAAACGTAATTTAGAGAGATTTTGAGTTGTTAATTCGAGGCGAGTTGCAGGAAGTAGACGACACAGGCTCGGTCGACGGCCTGACCGTGCCCGGTACGACGAGGCTTGTACGCTACGACCTGTAGCTGGCGGAGAGAAATACGAGCGGCCCACGGCGCGGAGGGAGCTGAAGTGCGGGTTGCAACCAACTGTACTGTGAGTGTAACACGGGCTGTTGTTCAGCTGGTGGTAGTGATGAATGGGTAGATGAGTTTGAACACACACAGGTAAAAATGGCGAGAAAACAATCATGGTCAGAAGCAAGCAGGGGAAAGAATAGTGATGGAAGACGAAGAAAATAGGCGCTAAATCAAATAGTGCAGAGGAGACTTATGAAGAATGGAAAGCTGTTGTTACAATGAGCAAAGATAAAGGACATTTTCATCCAGTTCATTTGACCAAAGCAATTGAAAAGGAAATAGGAAAAGTCCAATATGACAAAATGTTAAATATTATAAGGATACTTTTATCAGCAGTAAATTAAAAAAAACAGCTAGAAAACGTTATGAAGATGAAATATCTTGATAGTGGTGAGTTTGTCACGATCCGGGTGTTGTTCCCGTGACAGTTTTAGTTTTGAGTGGGTTTTCCTGTGTTGTGGTGTTTTCCTGGTTTCCGTGCACTTTAGTTTGCCTTTGATTACACGCACCTGTTCCTCATTTGTTGGTGGGGCTATTTATGTTCAGGTGTGTGCGCCAGTCTGTGTCGGTTCATTGTGTTTGCTAGTGCTAGTGCTATGTTGTGGTGTGCTATTGCTATTGCTATTGCTATTGCTATTGCTATTGCTATTGCTGTTGCTGTTGCTGTTGCTGTTGCTGTTGCTGTTGCTGTTGCTGTTGCTGTTGCTGTTGCTGTTGCTGTTGCTGTTGCTGTTGCTGTTGCTGTTGCTGTTGCTGTTGCTGTTGCTGTTGTGTTATGGTCAGCTGTTATTCATGCTTTGTTTTCCTGTGGACCTGGTTTTGTGTGTTTTCCGCTGCTTCGCAGCATTGGCTATTATTAAAAGACTCCTGCAACTTACCTGGCTGGTGTCCCGCTCGCTTCTTCCCCGGGGTTTTCACCATGCCGCGCCGAGCTAGCCGAGCAGTTCATGACAGAATGAACCGACCACAATACGGCTCCCCGGACGGCGACTGGGCCTGGATTTTTCTTGCGGCAATGGAGGAGAAGACGGCTCAGTACTCGCCGGAGGAGTTGGAGGGCTTGATGTGGGGGCCAGGCGGCAAGCTGGTCCCCATGGGGTCGGTGTGGTGTGGACCTCCCACAGACGCGCCGGCCCGTCGGCGTCTGAGAGACCCGGCGGTGCCGACCTGGAGACGTCGACGGGGTGAGTCGCGACCTCCGTCCCGGCCGACCCCCGGAGGGGTCGCGCCGGCTTCGCCCGGGTCTCTGTCCCGCCGACCCCCGGAGGGGTCTCGCCGGCTTCGCTCGGGTCTCCGTCCCGGCCGACCCCCGGAGGGGTCTCGCCAGCTTCGCTCGGGTCTCCGTCCCGGCCAACCCCCGGAGAGGTTCTGCCAGCGACCCACCACCGGACCTCCCGCCACCCTTCCCATCTTCTTGTGACTCTTGGACTCCTTTTTTTTTGTTTGTTTCTTCCATTGTCTTGGACGTCTGGGATCCGTCCTTGAGGGGGGGGTACTGTCACGATCCGGGTGTTGTTCCCGTGACAGTTTTAGTTTTGAGTGGGTTTTCCTGTGTTGTGGTGTTTTCCTGGTTTCCGTGCACTTTAGTTTGCCTTTGATTACATGCACCTGTTCTTCATTTGTTCGTGGGGCTATTTATGTTCAGGTGTGTGCGCCAGTCTGTGTCGGTTCATTGTGTTTGCTAGTGCTAGTGTTATGTTGTGGTGTGCTATTGCTAGTGCTGTTGTGTTATGTTATGGTCAGCTGTTATTCATGCTTCGTTTTCCTGTGGACCTGGTTTTGTGTTTTTTCCGCTGCTTCGCAGCATTGGCTATTATTAAAAGACTCCTGCAACTTACCTGAGTGACGTCCTGCTCGCTTCTTCCCCGGGGTTTTCACCATGCCGCGCCGAGCTAGCCGAGCAGTTCATGACAGAGTTACAAGTACATGTACCAGGAATGGCAGCAGGAATAAAATCAATTATCCCAAATGTGCTGTTGGAAATGTCTGTGGAGGAAGTGAGGAGGGAAATCAGAGGGGGGAAATTGGGGAGGTAATAGAGGTAAAAAGACTCCTAACCAGAAGAGGAAGCTCAAAATGTGGTAGTCTGTGTTAGTCGTTTTTGAAAAGACAATGCCGAATGAAATACGCATAAGATGTATGAATTTTAGGGTGAGGGAGAATATTCCACAACCAATAAGATCCTTCAAATGCCAGAGAATGGGATACACAGCACAACAGTGCAAATGGAGGCATAGGTGTGCAAAGTGCAGTGGAGAACATGACTATGGGAAGTGTGCTGGTGATGCCAAGCTAAAATGTTGTAACTGTGGGGAGAACATGGTGCTGAATGTCAAGTTCAAATACATGCCAAAGAAGTGTAAAGACAAAACTAGAGAATAAAGTTTCATATGCAGAGGCAGTGAAGAAATGTAGGGATGTGTGAAATCAAGCTGAATAAACAGAGATTCAGGAAACCCATGTAGAGCAGGCAAGGCATTCAGTAGGACTGCCTCAGAGATTGGGAGCTCATCCAGAACAGTCTGACTCGCCACAGAAATGCAAGGGATAGGGTTAGGGGTTAGGGTTAGAAGGTTAGGGTTAGGCGTGTAGGGCTGACCCGGGGACCGGGAAGTCTGGACTTCCCTACTGAAGCTGCTGCCCCCGCGACCCGGACCTGGATAAGCGGTAGAAAATGGATGGATGGATGGGCGGTAATGTCTATCGAAAATAAAAACGCATGCTTGGGCACTCCGATAGCTCTTAGTTTATGTACAAAATCATATGTATCTTTCTTCTTCTTTTCCTTTCGGCTTATCCCGTTAGGGGTCGCTACAGCGAATCAATTGCCTCCATCTAACTCTGTCTTCTGTATCCTCTTCTCTTGCGCCAACTACCTTCATGTCCTCTTTCACTACATCCATAAACCTCCTCTTTGGTCTTCCTCTAGGCCTCCTGCCTGGCAATTCAAAACTCAGCATCCTTCTACCAATATATTCACTATCTCTCCTCTGGACATGTCCGAACCATCTCAGTCTGGCCTCTCTGACTTTATCTCCAAAACCTCTAACATGTGCTGTCCCTCTGATGTGCTCATTCCTGATCCTGTCCATCCTGGTCACACCCAAAGAGAACCTCAGCATCTTCATCTCTGCTACCTCCAGCTCTGCCTCCTGTCTTTTCCTCAGCGGCACTGTCTCTAAACCAAACAACATCGCTGGTCTCACCACAGTTTTGTACACCTTTCCTTTCATTTTAGCTGAAACTCTTCTATCACACATCACACCCGACACTTTTCTCCACCCATTCCAGCCTGCCTGCACACGCTTCTTCACCTCTTTTCCACACTCTCCATTGCTCTGGACTGTTGACCCTAAGTACTTAAAATCCTCCACCTTCTTTATCTCTTCTCCCTGTAACCTCACTCTTCCACTTGGGTCCCTCTCATTTACACACATGTACTCCGTCTTGCTGCGGCTGACCTTCATTCCTCTCCTTTCCAGGGCAAACCTCCACCCCTCAAGCTTCTCCTCCACCTGTTCCCTGCTCTCACTACATATCACAATGTCATCTGCAAACATCATAGTCCATGGAGATTCCTGTCTAACATCGCCCGTCAGCCTGTCCATCACCATAGCAAACAAGAAGGGCCTCAGAGTTGATCCCTGATGTAGTCCTACCTTCACTCGGAACTCCTCTGTCACACCTGCAGCACACCTCACTACTGTCTTACAGTCCTCGTACATGTCCTGCACTGCTCTAACATACTCCTCTGCCACTCCAGACTTCCTCATACAATACCACAGTTCCTCTCTGGGCACCCTGTCATAAGCTTTCTCCAGATCTACAAAAACACAATGCAGCTCCCTGTGACCTTCCCTGTACTTCTCAATCAACATCCTCAAAGCAAATACTGCATCTGTTGTACTCTTTTTTTGGCATAAAACCATACTGCTGCTCACAAATGCCCACGTTTGCCCTTAGTCTAGCTTCAACTACTCTTTCCCATAACTTCATTGTATGGCTCATCAGCTTTATTCCTTTGTAGTTGCCACAACTTTGCACATCTCCCTTGTTCTTAAAAATGGCACCAGCACACTTCTCCCCCATTCCTTAGGCATCTTCTCATTATGTAAGATCTTGTAAACAACCTGGTCAGGAACTCTATTGCCACCTCTCCTAGACTCTTCCATACCTCCACAGGTATATCATCAGGACCGAGTGCCTTTCCATTCTTCATCCTCTTCAATGCCCTCCTCACTTCTTCCTTCCTAATCTTTGCTACTTCCTGGTCCACAACAGTCACCTCTTCTACTCTTTGTTTTCTTTCATTTTCCTCATTCATCAACTCTTCAAAGTACTCTTTCCATCTTCCCATGACACTACTGGCACCTGTCAATACCCTTCCATCCTTATCCTTCATCACCCTAACCTGCTGCACGTCCTTCCCATCTCTGTCCCTCTGCCTTGCCAACCTGTATAGATCTTTCTCTCGCCCCTTGCTGTCCGACCTAGCATACAAGTCATCATAGGCCCCTTGTTTGGCCTTTGCCACCTTTACTTTCACCTTACGCTGCATCTCTCTGTACTCCTGTCTACTCTCTTCAGTCCTCTCAGTGTCCCACTTCTTCTTAGCTAACCTCTTACTCTGTATACACTCCTGTACCTCCTCATTCCACCACCAAGTCTCCTTATCTACTATCCTTCCAGATGACACATCAAGTACTCTCCTACCTGTCTCCCTGATCACAGTAGCTGTAGTTGTCCAGTCATCTGGAAGGACTTCCTGGCCACCCATAGCCTTTTTCAACTCCTTCCTAAATGTCACGCAACACTCCTCCGTTTTCAGCTTCCACCATTTTGTCCTCTGCTCTGCTCTGCCTTTACCCTCGTCATCCTTCTCACCACTAGAGTCAACCTACACACTACCATCCTATGCTGTCTGGCTACACTCTCACCTACCACTGACCTCCTTCAGGTTACACCTTCTACACAAAATGTAGTCTACCTGTGTGCTCCTACCTCCACTCTTGTAGGACACCCTATGTTCCTGTCTCTACTGGAAGAAAGTATTCACTACAGCCATTTCCATCCTTTTTGCAAAGTCGACCACCATCTGTCCTTCAGCGTTCCTCTCCTGGATACCAAACATGCCCATCACCTCCTCATCATCTCTGCTTCCTGCACTCAACATGCCCATTGAAGTCCGCACCAATGACAACTCGCTCACTTCTAGGGATGTTCTGCATCACTTCATCCAAGTCTGACCAGAATTTCTATTTGCTAAAAATATGTTACATCAGCCAAAACCCTGTCAGTCATGAGACGATTATTATGTATGTATACATGTATTTGATGGTGTGCATTTTGTTTGAAATGACCGAAAAAAAACTACTACTACTAACATCCCACTTTCGATTTCTAGCTTCAGGCTCATCACTCTATCTGACACTCTTTTACCTCCAGGACGTTGCTAGCAAACTCCTCCTTCAAAATCACCCCTACTCCATTTCTCTTCCTATCTACACCATGATAGAACAGCTTGAATCCTGCTCCTAAGCTTCTAGCCTTGTTACCGTTCCACCTGGTCTCCTGGACACACAATATGTCTACCTTCCTTCTCTGCATCATGTCAACTATTTCTCTACCTTTTCCTGTCATAGTTCCAACATTCAAAGTCCCAACTCTTAGTTCTAGACTCTTAGCATTACACTTCTCTATCCTCCAACGGACACACCTTCCTCCTCTCCTTCTTCGGCCAACAGTAATCCAGTTTCCACCGGCACCCTGTCGGTGAACAGCACGGGTGGCGGGCGTTGTTAACCTGGGCCACGTCCGATCCGGTATGAAAGTCATTTGTCTGATTTGCATGTTCTGGTTTGGCAAAGTTAGGGTTAGGTTTAGGGTTTAGGGTTAGGGTTGGGTTTAGGGTTAGGGTTAGGTTAGGGGTTAGGGTTAAGGTTAATGTTAGGGTTAGAGGGTTAGGGGTAGGGGTTAGGGTTAGGGTTGGGTTAGGGTTAGCGGTTAGGGTTAGGTTTGTGGTTAGGGTTAGGGTTAGGGGTTAGGGTNAGGGGTTTCAGTTTGGTGGCTGCAGGATTCGATCTCTGCTTTTTGCAGATGATGTGGTCCTGTTGGTTTCATCGAGCAGTGACCTTCAACTCTCACTGGATTTGTTTGCAGCTGAGTGTGAAGCGGCTGGAATGAGAATCAGCACCTCCAAGTCCGAGTCCATGGGGTCTTGTTCACGAGTGATGGAAGGATGGAACGCGAGATGGACAGGTGAAATGGTGCAGCGTCTGCAGTGATGCGGACTCTGCACCGATCTGCCTTCTCCTGGGCGTGTGTTTGGGTTGCAGGAGCTGCCATGGCAATTGGAGGTGGGGCCACGGGACACACCTGCAAGTAATCTGCAGACACCCTTCATAAACTGAGGGCTCGCACCTGGGAGACGCTGGATTATTCTCTTCCACTCAGGAAGACTCACGTACGGACTCGCACATTGTTTTTCCTTCCAAAACCCACTCTCCTGTTCCAGCAGTTTTGGACTTCACTCCAGCCTCGATCCAGCGTCTCTCCCCACGGTTCGTCCCGTGGCCCGACTACCCAGGTTGGCAATCCGGAGGCTCGCGCTTGTCCTGCGTTTCATGGTGCTTACCCCCCTGTCCGGCGTGACAGCACCATCGCTTTCTGTTTTTTCTGTGAACATTAAATACCTGTACACCTACCCTAACCTGCCTCTTCTTACCACGCCCGAGGGTTCGCTCCTGCGAAGCCAGTGACAAAATCGGTCAATAGTTTGATAAATAAAAGTGTGGAAATGTATAAAATAATGCAGGAATATGTTGCAACAGATAGTGGAAGAGTTGAAAATTAAAATAGCACCGGGTGAATGGGAAGAATGTATAAAAGGGAATTTTAAGAGGACTCAATGGAAGTACTGGAGAGAATTTGCTTGGAAAGAGACCATGAGGTCATTATCAGCCCGGCCCAGAGTGGGAAATATACTACCCACAACACATACTTGTACACAACATAATCACACACACATACTCCAAGTACTACAATATGAACTTCAACATGTACTCTTTTACAGGATCTGACCCAACGTGTGGCCGAGCAGGAGAAAGCAGACGCTGCAAACAAGAATACCATTCAGGTAAAAACAATACACACATTGATACTTTATTTTTGCATACCAAGACAAAAAGTACTACAGTATCACTTCCAACAAGTACTCTGATAGTATTTCACCTATTGTGGAAAAAATATCATATTCAAGAAAAGAGAATGCCCGAAATAAAGACAAGGAGTTTATTTCATTTGCAAAAGAGGTCAGAGGTCATACAGAAGCATACGGCGTGCATGGCCGTCTGCAGATGTCTGGCCAAGAGTGCCTTCCCGACTGCAACTCTTCTACTTCACTGGATGCAAATGATTTACATTGAAAAAGCAATGAGCTAATCTCGGTGCCAGTTCGTCTGCGGGAAAGGGTGTACCAAAAGATAATACAAGGATGTCAACAGATGTTTCAGGAACCCCTACTGGTACTTCCTGGAGAGGTAGCATGGGAAAGAGCCTGATAAAGCAATGGTCTTATGGCTGATCTAAATGTCATTTGTTTGGACAGAATTTACATCAAAGAATGACTTCCTGACTACACCTGCTGTGTGCATTTACATCGTAAAGGAACAGAATAGCTTTCTTGATGCTATCTTGTCTGTGGGGGGAAGTTGATTGTTGTAACACCTATGCTACATGGCATCCTCCTGCTGAGGGGTCACCCAAAGTTAAAATGCAAGTTATAAGTTGACTATAAAATTTCCCATCACACATTGTTCATTTATTACACATTACAGTACATTTGCAGCAAGACACAAACATTAACCCATAGTTGTCAGTAAATGCATTACCATGAAACATAGAAATGTGGAAAACCGCGTAATGGTGTGTTCAGTTGGTGCGATACAGGGTGATGAGCTTGGTCGACAGTCAGCTCAATCCTGTCTGCGATTGGTTGGTGACCAAAGCAGCCCAAAGTCAGCTGGGATAGTCTCTAGCCTACCCTTGATCCCAGGGAGAACAAGTGGCATAGAAAATGGAAGGATGTCCAAGTGTCTTAAAGTGTTTTTCTTTACCCACTATGGCTGATGGCTTTCTGTGTGACATTATCGACATGGAGAAGATGACACGATGTGTCACAATTAATAATGATAATGTAGACAATTGGAGTGTTGAATGGCCACATTATTTAGAAGCACATCTGTGTCTCCGTCAATTCCATGGCTTTGGAAATCATTTCCATTGTTGCGTTGTCAGTCCGTCAATCCTCCTTGCTGCAGCGCTTGTTTTTAGGCTGCAAGTGCAAAACAGTGAGCTCCATCCAAACCCGCAAGTGAGACAGCCGAGCACACCATAAGGACTTCCTTCCTTTTGGGTGTTGTTGGAGTTTCTCAAGCCCTCCGATCCATGTCCTGGTCCCTCGTTTGGCCATCCTTAGGGTGGAGCATTCCCTCTCTGGGAGCTCCTACGTGTCCTCCTCAGGGCCTTCATCAGAATCACCACATGTCAGGTCAAAATTCACCTATAACATAGATAATAATTGACGAGCAACACAACATTTCACATTTACAGTTTCCATGTTACAATGGCTTCTCTGCACATGACTAATCTGTGAGGAGCAGTAGGCAATCACCATATAGGGCCTGCTTTGCTGATTACTTTAATGTTTTGGCCATTTAGACTGAC
The DNA here is from genome assembly GCA_024372805.1 of Oostethus manadensis. Classification (NCBI taxonomy): domain Eukaryota; kingdom Metazoa; phylum Chordata; class Actinopteri; order Syngnathiformes; family Syngnathidae; genus Oostethus; species Oostethus manadensis. The sequence continues at coordinate 417,845 of QODF01000089.1, forward strand.
TGAAAATTAATCTTACAATTCCATTCCATTCCATTTTCTTCCGCTTATCCGGGTCCGGGTTGCAAGGGAAGGAGTTTCAGTAGGGAAGTCCAGACTTCCCAGCCTCCGCGACCTCATCCAGCTCCACCGGGAGGACACCAAGGCATTCCCAAGCCAGCTGAGATAAAGTCCCTCCAGCATGTCCTAGGTCTTCCGGCTAGGCATGCCCGAAACACCTCACCAGGGAGGCGCCCGGGAGGCATCCAGACGAGATGCCCGAGCCACCTCAACTGGCTCCTCTCGATGTGAAGGATCAGCGGCTCTACTCTAAGCTCCTCCCGGATGGCCGAGCTCCTCACCCTATCTCTTAGGGTGAGTCCAGCCACCTTACGGAGGAAACTCATTTCCGCCACTTGTATCCGCGATCTCGTACTTTCGGTCATGAGGATGGGAACGTAGATCGATCGGTAAACAGAGAGCTTTGCCTTCCGGCTCAGCTCTCTCTTCACCACGACAGTACGGTACAGCGACCCCATTACTGCTGATGCTGCACCGATCCGTCTGTCGACCTCACGCTCCAACCGTCCCTCACTTGTGAACAAACCCTGAGATACTTGAACTCCTGATGCAGGCAAAGCTCTGCCGGAGATAAGAGTTGAAGACTCGACGAACTGGAGATTCTGCCAGACGTTCCCAGCACACCCTCACTACGCGTTTGGGTCTACCAGGTCTTCCCGGCATCCTTCCCCGGCATGTAATCCAACTCATCACCCGATGGTGGTCAGTTGACAGCTCAGCCCCTCTTTTCACCCGCCTGTCCAGAACATGTGGACGCAGATCTGATGATACGACCACAAAGTCGATCATAGACCTGCAACCTAGGGTCGGAACTTGCATCCAGAACATGCGCATGTCCGCATGTTCCAACTATATCTAGTCGGAATGTCTCCGCCTCTTCTTCAAGCTCGGGCTCCTTCCCCACCAGAGAAGTGACATTCCATGTCCCAAGAACCAGATTTGGTCGCCGAAGACCAGGTCGCCCGGACACCCACCCTCGACCACTGCCCAAATCGCATAGCACCGGAACCTTATGCTTGCCCCTGCAGGTGGTGGGTCTGCGATGGGGGGGAGTTCCCGTGTGGCTTCTTCGGGCTAGGCCCGGCCAGGCCCCACGGGTGAAGGCCTGGCCACCAGGCACTCGCCTGCGAGCCCCTCCCCCAGGGCTGGTTCCAGGGTGAGGCCCCGGTGTCCCACATCTGGGCGAGGTGCGGGCACTCCTCTCGATATTCTTCATCATTAGGGTCTTCTGAATCACTCTTAGTCTGGCCTGTCACCTAGAACCAGTTTGCCTTGGGAGACCCTACCAGGGGCATAAAGCCCCCGACAACATAGCTCCTAGGATCACTCGGGAACTCAAACCCCTCCACCACGATAAGGTGGTGATTCACGGAGGGAGAATCTTAAAATATTTAAACTAAATTCATTAAGTGATCTAGGGAGACAATGAGCACTTCTACGTAGCCCACATGTAGATCTGAATTACATAGCAAACAGGAAGCAATATGTGGCGCTAGGAGAATGTGTATCTACAAGTTTAAAAAGGTCGATACTGGGACCAAAATAATTTAACCTATACATTAACGACATCTGCAAAGTGACAAAACACCTAAAGCTAGTACTATCTGCAGATGATAGTACCGCTTTTTGCTCTGGAGAAAACACACTAGCGCTAATAAGAAACTTTTCGGATGAAATGACTACTCTAAAGAGAGAGTTAGACAAAAACAGAATATTCTTGAATCTTATTGATTCTGAAGTTAAGCTATTTGGTGATAGCAGAAGAGACACTTGCAAGAAAATACAAATTGACGGGGAGGAAATTGAAAGGGTGAATGAACATACAATTTTGGGCGTCATAATTGACGACAGAATAAATTGGAAACCTCACATCAAAAACATACAACATAAAGTAGCAAAAACTATTCCAATACTGAATAAAATAACATTTATTTCTTGATTAAAAATCCCTCCAAACTCTCTATTGTTCTCTGGTGCTACCATACCTAACTTATTGTGTGGAGATAAGGAAAATAACTACAAACGTCAGTCAGGATAATCCATAATGTGGCATATAGAGAATCAAAAATCACAATTGTTAAAAATGTGCTCCATGCCAGCTGACATTGGGCGGGAGGCGGGGTACACCCTGGACTGGTCGCCAGTCAGTCAGTCAGTCAGGCCAGTCGCAGGGCACATTTCCCAACCAATGTTATTAAATTTTCCTCAACAAGAGAAGAGAAATATGGTTTTAGGGACAAATTAAGGCTAAAAGCATTTAGTACCTTGGTATGTGGAATCAAACTATGGAACGGATTAAGTAAAGAACTAAAACTATGCTCTGCAACTTCATGAAACATCACCAGCAGTTGATGTTTACAAAACACAAAGTTTACAATAGAATACAAGAGTCCTGAACTACTGCGTACATCCAATGAAGTGTCCACTCACTGTCACCTTATCACTAACTCTTCTTTCCTTTGTTAGCACGTTGTCTGTACTTACCCACAATTCAACCTTTTTGTATTCTATTTATTATTATTGATTATGAATAGCATTCCTTATGATTGCTGTATCATGTATTTATCATGACCAGGACTATTTTAACACACTGTCATTTTAACTACTGAACATTTTACCTACTGAAGCTGCTGCCCCCGCGACCCGGACCCAAATAAGCGGAGGAAAATGGATGGATGGATCGGTTTTGGAGAACCCAAATCCATTGAAAAAAATGAATGTAGACTTGTTAAGAATCATGATTCAGCAAAATACCGTACCATTCATTGCCACCCCCCTTTTGACACATGCTTGTCCCCAAACATCAGAAGTTCCCTGTAGAATCCCATGATAGTTATTTAGACATCAGCAAACAGTACAGCTGAATGACATCAAGCAAAGCTCATCAGCAAACCAAAACACAGATCCTGCAGAGGTGTCCTGTGTAACAAACCTCAGTTAGAGAGATGGCGCACTGTTACAGTGTTAGTACTCTTAGGCAACAAACGATGTCATATTTCAGCCGCATATGACCGCTGTCTTCTCTTCCTCCGGCAGAATGTGCTTTCCTAGTGTGGAACAATAAAATAGTTCAGTTCTTTGCATTTGACCACAGCACAGTAGAACCCCTGCAACAACAGTTGGATGTAAATTGAAGTCCCAGTACTTTGTCCCCCACGTTTTTGAAGAATCCTGCTGTCGGTTCGTCACACTCAGTCGTGGTCATGTCTGGAGGTCATTTGCCGCTTTCTTTTAGAATGCCAAAATTCCTACGGAGCTTTGATGATCTTAATTTACAAGGCCTTTTCATAATAGCCGATTATTAGATGAAAGTTGTACATACCCGAAAGAAAGTATTACAAATGTATTTTAGCAGCTTTACTTACTATGCCTGTTGATGCTAAAAATCTGAACCAAGGCACTGTGTTCTTTGCATGCGTCTAGTACTTGTAAAGAAATGATTAGAGTTGTTCTCTATTGCAATATATTTCTTTCCCATTCCCAAGGTGGTGGTCAGCGATGGCTGCAGGCTCACACTCACACAGACAAACAAGACAACACAACAATGACTAACCAGCCAGTCAGTCCTTTCTGCATGTGTTTTTGCTGAAAACACTTTTTTCCTCCGAAAATCCAATTCAGGACTGTAGTAAATTAACAAATTGTTTGTGCATTCCCAATCAAGCTATAAAAAAAATTGCATGCTTGTACAAAAAGGCCCACATTCTTCCATTTGTCATTGTCCCTTTTTAGGAAGAGACACATGAGAAATGGAATGCTTGACATCCAAAAATGGTACCTGAGTAATTCCTACGGTGCACAAGGGCAGCACTCATGCCCAAAACAAAATATCTGTAAGATAAGTATTCACCAAACAGCTATCCCTATGTCATTGTCCTTCCTAGAAGTTGTGAACTCCATGAAAATGTGTGATGTGCATTGCAGAGAATCAAGTCACATGTATTCTGTGTGTGTGTGTGGGGGGAGTCAATCCTTGACCTCCTCCATCAGTTGTGCACTCCTTTGATATGCATGCATCAGGCTCAGTGTCAGTTCTACAACTTTACTACGTCTAATTAAAATCATGCCAATTGTGAGCCTGTACATGAAATCCTAACCCAACACATCTGATGTTTGAGGCTGTATTGTTTGTCATCTAAATAAAGAGCATAATGCTGAATCACTTTTGGACCACTCTGCCTGATTGGCCAATGGAGTAAACATAATTACCATTCAACTTTAGAGAAGTTATCAATTCATCGCTCTTATGGGTGCGTGTTGCATCAGAGTTGAGAAGAAGAAACTAAAACTTTGCCATATTCTTTTTGCAAAATCTTCTTTTAGCATCTTCTAACAGAGAAGTAGACCATATCCTACAAAAGCTATCAGCAAGAAGATGTGATTTAAGACAAGACTCTAAGCAAAATATAGGACAGCAAGTGTGTGTGTGTGTTACTGTAAACTTCAGTGTCATCCTTGGCATCAGATGAGTCAGAGTAGGCATGATCCTGTCACCCCCCACCTCCTCGCCTCAGTCCACCATGCTTGCTGGGAAAGTCCTCCATTGGGTCTTTGGTCCATAGTCTCCTTTTTGCCCATGCCAGTGTCATATTGCTGTCTTTTGGATCACCTTCTGGCAGGTGGCCATTTGTAGCCGCATATGGATTCTGGTGCATGGCTTGTCTTTGCAGTCATAGAGCGATCCATACATACAGTTCTGAGTAGACCACATTCTACTTTGATAGCTTGTGATAAGATTGTCATCACCATGAAAACCATGTCAGCAAACGTCATCTTCAGTGGTCGGGGTAAGTGGGACAACTTGACTAAACACAAACTGGGATTGTTACGGACTCCCTGCACGCCCTCTTTACAATATTGTCCGCCTCATGGTGCCCACCTTGTTGTAAGTCCCAGGATACTTCCTAAGCATCCATCAAGACGCAAGTGATAATGCACGTCTGGAAATGGACCATTTGCAGTGAGACACAGTTCATGTGATGGATCTTCTTCCGGTCTTAAGGAGAAAATAGAATTAGAGACTTGGCATGGCTGATGGGTTTGGACTCATCAGGCAGGTTGTTGAATCAGAATGTTTTGGATGTTGCCATAGCAGGGGTGGAGGTGTGCAATCAAGGTCATGGTCCACTCTGAGGCACTGTAGGATCAACAGAGAGAAAAAAAACATATTCTGAGAAGCCCTGTCTGTTCTTTTCATGTCAGTGTGTATTGTAGATCTTTCCTACGTAACTAAAAGCATTGCAAGTTATTGTTGCAAGTACATATATGTGCACACATATGCCTAACTCACTCTTTCTTAAACAGATCTTGTCCGCCCAAAACACCTCTAAAACACGCGCAACTCACACTCTGTTATTATTGAGATCTGGTTTGCATAAAGTATACCCAGTATACTGAGGTACGTAATTCACTCTTTGATATTACTGAGATCTCATCCATAACGAGACGTAACAATGCTTATGGGAAAAACTATTTATTGAGTTAACTAATGCCCGGATGTGGTATTGATTTCAGAGTTCCCACCGTGTAAAAGACGTAGTTCCACTCTTATAAGAGATTCCAGGGGTGATGGTCTGGGTCCTGGACGGTCAACCCTCAAAACCTTTGAACGTCACAGAGGGAGAGGCTGGAAAAAAAAAAAAATCCAGGATGATCAGTCGCTGTCCGTCACAGGTCCAGATCCAATCAGCCAAGGAATGCCAGCACTGCCCCCAAATTCTTGTGGAAAAAATATGATTCTCAAGAAAAGAGAATGCCTAAAATAAAGACAGGGAGTTTATTTCTTTTGCTAAAGAGGTCAGAGGTCATACAGCATGCATGGCAGTCTGGCCAAGAGTGCCTTTCTGACTGCAACTCTTCTACTTCACTGAATGCAAATGATTTACATTGTAAAAGCAATGAACTAATCTCGGCGCCAGTTAGTCTGCGGGAAAGGTTGTACCAAAAATTAATACAAGGATGTCAACAGATGTTTCAGGAACCCCTACTGGTACTTCCTGGAGAGGTACATTCCTTCTTGCAATGACAGCATTTCATTACATTATGTCAATGTCCGCCCCATTCAGCGTCTAACAGGAATCCGTCTCCTTTCCGTTTCGTTCTCCTCTCACAGTGAGGCGTTCAGGTGCACTCGTAATTGTGAGTCTTTGGTGCCAATTGTTTTTCATTTTTGTCTGCATTTCCCCCTTTTGCATTTGGGGTACCCTTGGGGGTACACGTACCCCGCTTTGAGAAACTACTACAACTTGTACTTTTACAGAACGTAACCGTACACACAGACACTAAGTACTACAGTATCACTTTCAAAAATGTACTTTTTTACAGGATCTAACAAGAAGTATGGACAAGCAGGAGAATGCAGAAGTTGCAAACCAGAATACCATTGAGGTAAAAACTATACACACATTGATACTTCATTTGCATACCAGGACAAAAAGTACTACGGTATCACTTTCAAAAATGTACTTTTATAGTATTTCACCTGACAAATGAACAAGCAGGACAATAATGACAAGTTGAAACACATGTATACTTTTCATTACATATTTTTATACTTTCATGTACAAGAAGTAGTATAGTGACCCAGAACATCTCCTCTTGCAGACACTAACTCTTCAGTTGAAAAATTTGGGTGATGAAGCAGCAAAAACCAAGGATGTGCAGGTAGAAACAAATGGATACTTTATTTAGGGTACCATAGTATGGAGACCCAGAAGTTATCAACATTGTTTAAACGTCATGGGAGAGTGTTACGTATATGGATGTGAAGTATACTACCCACTACCCGTACTTTTCCACAACCTAACCACACACAGATAATTTAAGTACTACAGTATTACACTGAGGGGTTTCGGTTTGGTGGCTGCAGGATTCGGTCTCTGCTTTTTGCAGGGTTAGGGGTTAGGGTTAGGGGGTAAGGGTTAGGGTTAAGGTTAGGGTTAGGGGTTAGGTTAGGTTAGGGTTAGAATTAGGGTTAGTGTGGTGGTTAGGGTTAGGATTAGGGTTAGGGTAAGTGGGTTAGGGGTTAGGGTTAGAGGGTTAGGGGTTAGGGTTTGGGTTAGGGTTGTTAGGGTTAGGGTTAGGGTTAGAGGGTTGGGGGTTAGGGTTAGGTTTAGGGTTATGGTTAGCGGTTAGGTTTGGGGTTAGGGTTAGCGGTTAGGTTTGGGGTTAAGGTTAGCGGTTAGGGTTAGCGATTAGGGTTAGGGCTGGGTAGGGTTAGCGGTTAGGTTTGGGGTTATGGTTAGCGGTTAGGGTTATGGTTAGCGGTTAGGTTTGGGGTTAGGGTTAGCGGGTAGGGTTAGGTTAAGGTTAGGGCTAGGTTGAGGGTTATGGTTAGGGTTAGGGTTGGTGGTTAGGGTTAGGGTGAGGTTTGGGGTTAGGGTTAGCGGTTAGGGTAGAAGGAAGGGGTTAAGATTTGGTTAGTGTTAGATTTAGGGTTAAGGTAAGATTTAGGACTAGGAAAAGGTGCTAACCTATTTGCACTGGCCATCAATGTCCCTGGTGAGAATGTTCATTTCTCATTCAGACCCTGGGGATGAGCAGTGTTTAATCTCTGGATCCATATCCTTTCTGATCTTTTTCTCAGGGGCATAGACCACTGCGGGTTGGCCTGTAGGACCATGACCCTGAGCGATCCCCATCCATGCTCCAGGAAGTGTTTGACCAGGTAAGTGTCTTTTTCTTTCTCTTTTAGGATGTTGTGTCTGTGTTGCGTCATCCTAATCAAGATTGTATTACCCGTCTCTCCCACGTAGTAAACACCACATTATTTGCAGGAGATTAGGTAGACGCAGTTCTTGCTGTGTACCGAACCTGCTTGGTGAGCTTTAAAAACTTCCCCAGTACATCTGTTTTGTACATAAAGTTTTTGCTCAAAATATTGAGCTTGGTGTTTAGGCTCAGCTTGCTTAAGCGGATCGAGTTTAGCTCTCACCAAGAGGTCCTGCAAGTTCTTGTTCTTCATAAAGGCCGCAATGATCGTGTGCTCCCTGAGCCAAGGCGTATGTCCCAAAATACGGAGGAAGTTAGATTTCACCTCCCTGGTCAGGTGCACAGAGCTGGAAGAGTACGTCAGGACGAGAGGCACGCGGGCGCCTTCCGTCATGGCTCCCGTCCTGAGATACGACTTGAAAGCCCTTCTCATAAAGGACCTGTTATAGCCCCTGGGCCTGAGCGGTCCAAAAAGGGTGCGCGTAGCCTCCAGAAAATCCCGCTCCCGGGTGCCTATGCGGCTGAACCTCAGGAGCTGGGATTTCAACAGGCCGGAGTAGGTGTGTTTGGGGTGGAAGCTCTTTTTGTGCAGCAAAGCGTGCGTGTCCGTCTCCTTGAAAAAGACTTTGACGTCCAGTTTGTGCGTGGCGTCAAAGTCGGGACCTTTGTAGGTGGTGGTGTCGAGGAAATCGACTGAGAGTCGGCTGATGGACGATTTGAGTGTGATGGATGGGTTATGGTTGTTTAGTGTTGTGATGAAATCCTGAAATTCCTGTTCTGTGTGGGTCCAGACTCCCCAAATGTCATCCAAATATCTAAAATAATGGAG
>QODF01000089.1:426526-441428 GCA_024372805.1 Oostethus manadensis
AAGACCCAGGACACGTTGGAGAGGCTACGTCTCTCAGCTGGCCTGGGAACGCCTCGGCATCCGCTGGGAAGAGCTGGACAAAGTGGCCGGGGAGAGGAACCTCTGGGCTTCCCTGCTTAGGTTGCTGCCCTCGCGACCCGACCACGGATAAGCGGAAGAAAATGGATGAATGGATGGATGGTTCTCCTTCTGGCTTTCTGTGCATCTCAAATTCTCCCTTTTTAAAAGTGTAGAAGTAAGAAGGGTAAACCAAAGTGGATGAATATGGAGAAGAATGCAGCCAGTGTCTCATTGGGGACATTACCTTATATAGAAAAGTGTCAATGGAAAGAATATCATGGACAGAAGAAGAATTCCGGTACACAAACGCACATGGACAATGGTATTATGCTCCTTGGAGAGACCAGTCAAGTTTTCATTCCAAATCAATTAGATTATGTACTGGACGATTGCGCTGAATGAGGGCTCTTAGACCATGTCCAAAATACTATAGAATCATTTGAAGAATTAGCCCAAAAATTAATATATCAACACAGCAGCAGGGGAGAAGCCATTTAACAAATATTAAGAATAAATCTGTCAATAGTTTGATAAATAAAAGTGTGGAAATGTATAAAATAATGTAGGAATATTTTGCAACAGATAGTGGAAGAGTTGAAAATTAAAATAGCACCGGTTGAATGGGAAGAATGTATAAAAGGGAATTTTAAGAGCACTCAATGGAAGTACTGGAGAGAATTTGCTTGGAAAGAGACCATGAGGTCATTATCAGCCCGGCCCAGAGTGGGAAGTATACTACCCACAACACATACTTGTACACAACATAATCACACACACATACTCCAAGTACTACAGTATGACCTTCAACATGTACTGTTTTACAGGATCTGACCCAACGTGTGGACAAGCAGGATAAAGCAGACGCCGCAAACAAGAATACCATTCAGGTAAAAACAATACACACATTGATACTTTATTTTTGCATACCAAGACAAAAAGTACTACAGTATCACTTCCAACAAGTACTCTCATAGTATTTCACCTGTTTTGGAAAAAATATATTTTTTAAGAAAAGAGAATGCCCGAAATAAAGACAAGGAAGTAATTTATTTTGCAAAAGAGGTCATACAGAATCACACGGCGTGCATGGCCGTCTGCAAATGTCTGGCCAAGAGTGCCTTCCTGACTGTAACTCTTCTACTTCACTGGATGCAAATGATTTACTTTGTAAAAGCAATGAGCTAATCTCGGTGCCAATTCGTCTGCGGGAAAGGTTGTACCAAAAGGTAATACAAGGATGTCAACAGATGTTTCAAGAACCCCTACTGGTACTTCCTGGAGAGGTAGCATGGGAAAGTGCCTGATAAAGCAATGGTCCTATGGCTGATCTAATTGTCATTTGTTTGGACAGAACTTACATCAAAGAATGACCTTCTGACTACACACGCAGTGTGCATTTACATCGTAAAGGAACAGAATAGCTTTCTTGACTGTGGGGGGAAGTTGATTGATGTAACACCTATGCTACATGGCATCCTGAGGGGTCACCCAAGGTTAAAATGCATGTTATAAGTTGACTATAAAATTTCCCATCACACATTGTTCATTTATCACACATTACAGTACATTTGCAGCAAAAACACAAGCATCAACCCCTAGTTGTCAGTAAATGCATTACCATTAAACTTAGAAATGTGGAAAACCGCGTAATGGTGTGTTCAGTTGGTGGCTTTAAAAGGCATTTCCATTGTCGCGTTGTCAGTCCATCAATCCTCTCTGCTGCAGCGCTTGTTTTTAGGCTGCAAGTTCAAAACAGTGAGCTCCATCCAAACCCGCACGTGAGACAGCCGAGCACACCATAAGGATTTCCTTCCTTTTGGGTGTTGTTGGAGTTCTTCAAGCCTTCCGATCCGTGTCCTGGTCCCTCGTTTGGCCATCCTTAGGGTGGAGCATTCCCTCTCTAGGAGCTCCTACGTGTCCTCCTCAGGGCCTTCATCAGGATCACCACATGTCAGGTCAACATTCACCTATAACATAGAAAATAATTGACGAGCAACACAACATTTCACATTTACAATTTCCATGTTACAATGGTTTCTCTGCACATGACTAATCTGTGAGGAGCAGTAGGCAATCACCATATAGGGCCTGCTTTGCTGATTACTTTAATGTTTTGGCCATTTAGAGTGAAAGTGAATCTTAAAATTCTGTTCCATTTTCTTCCGCTTATCCGGGTCCGGGTCGCAGGGGCAGCAGTTTCAGTAGGTAAGTCCAGACTTCCCGCTCTCCGGCGACGTCTTCCAGCTCCACCGGGAGGACACCAAAGCGTTCCCAAGCCAGCTGAGACATAGTCCCTCCAGCGTGTCCTAGGTCTTCCCCGGGCCCTTCTCCCGGCTGGGCATGCCCGAAACACCTCACCAGGGAGGCGCCCGGGAGGGGTCCGGACGAGATGTCCGAGCCACCTCAACTGGCTCCTCTCGATGTTAAGGAGCAGCGGCTCTACTCTGAGCTCCTCCCGGATGGCCGAGCTCCTCACCCTATCTCTTAGGGTGAGTCCAGCCACCCTACGAAGGAAACTCAATTTTGCCGCTTGTATCCGCAATCTCGTTCTTTCGGTCATGAGGGTGGGAACGTAGATCGATCGGTAAACAGAGAGCTTTGCCTTCCGGCTCAGCTCTCTCTTCACCACGACAGTCCGGTACAGCGACCTCACGCTCTGTGAGGTCGCTGTACCGTCCCTCACTTGTATACAAACCCCGAGATAATTGAACTCCTGTTGCAGGCGAAGCTCTGCCGGAGATGAGAGTTGAAGACTCGACGAACAGGAGACTCTGCCAGACGTTCCCAGCACACCCTCACTACGCGTTTGGGTCTACCAGGTCTGTCCGCCATCCTTCCCCGCCATGGAATCCAACTCATCACCCGATGGTGGTCAGTTGACAGCTTCACCCACGTGTCCAGAACATGCGGAAGCAGATCTGATGATACGACCACAAAGTCGATCATAGACCGGCGACCTAGGGTCGGAACTTGCGTCCAGAACATGCGCATGTCCGCATGTTCCAACTATATCTAGTCGGAATGTCTCCGCCTCTTCCACAAGCTCGGGCTCCCTCCCCACCAGAAAAGTGACATTCCATGTCCCAAGAACCAGATTTGGTCGCCGAAGACCAGGTCGCCCGGACACCCGCCCTCGACCACTGCCCAAATGGCATTGCACCGGAACCTTATGCTTGCCCCTGCAGGTGGTGGGTCTGCGGGGGGAGGGAGTTCCCGTGTGGCTTCTTCGGACTAGGCCCGGCCAAGCCCAACGGGTGAAGGCCTGGCCACCAGGCGCTCACCTGCGAGTCCCTCCCCCAGGGCTGGCTCCAGGGTCAGGCCTCGGTGTCCCACATCCGGGCGAGGTGCGGTCACTCCTCTTGATATTCTTAATCGTTAGGGTCTTCTGAATCACTCTTAGTCTGGCCCGTCACCTAGAACCTGTTTGCCTTGGGAGACCCTACCAGGGGCATAAAGCCCCCGACAACATAGCTCCTAGGATCACTAGGGAACTCAAACCCCTCCACTACGATAAGGTGGTGATTCACGGAGGGAGAATCTTACAATATTTAAATTAAATTCAATAAGTGATCTAGGGAGACAATGAGCACTGCTACGTAGCCCACATGTAGATCTGAATTACATAACAAACAGGAAGCAATATGTGACGCTAGGAGAATGTGTATCTGCAAGTTTAAAGATATTATGTGGCGTACCACAAGGGTCGATACTGGGACCAAAATAGTTTAACCTATACATTAACGACATCTGCAAAGTGACAAAACACCTATAGCTAGTACTATCTGCAGATGATAGCACCTCTTTTTGCTCTGGAGAAAACACACAAGCGCTAATAAGAAACCTTTCGGATGAAATGACTACTCTAAAGAGAGTTAGACAAAAACAAATTATCTTTGAATCTTAGTGATACTGAAGTTAAGCTTTTTGGTGACAGCAGAAGAGACACTTGCGAGAAAATGCAAATTGACGGGGAGGAAATTAAAAGGGTGAATGAACATACTTTTTTGGGCGTCATAATGGACGACAGAATGAGTAGAACCTCAAATCAAAAAACATACAACATAAAGTAGCAAGAAATACTCCAATACTGAATAAAATAACGCTGTTCTTGATTAAAAATCCCTCCAAACTCTCTATTGTTCTCAGGTGCTACCATACCTAACTTATTGTGTGGAGATAAGGAAAATAACTACAAACGTCAGTCAGGATAATCCATAATGTGGCATATAGAGAATCAAAAGTCACAATTATTAAAAATGTGCTCCATCGCAGCTGACATTGGGCGGGAGGCGGGGTACACCCTGGACTGGTCGCCAGTCAGCGGCAGGGAACAGTTACCAACCAATGTTATAAAATTTTCCTCAACAAGTGAAGAGAAATATGGTCTTAGGGACAAATTAAGGCTAAAAGCATTTAGTACCTGGGTATGTGGAATCAAACTATGGAACGGATTAAGTAAAGAACTAAAACTATGCTCTGCAAATTCATGAAACATCACCAGCAGTTGATGTTTACAAAACACAAAGTTTACAATAGAATACAAGAGTCCTGAACTACTGCGTGCATCCAAAGATGTGTCCACTCACTGTCACCTTATCACAAACTCTTCTTTCCTTTGTGAGCACGTTGTCTGTACTTACCCACAATTCAACCTTTTTGTATTCTATTTATTATTATTGATTATGAATAGCATTCCTCATGATTGCTATATCATGTATTTATCATGACCAGGACTATTGTAACACACTGTCACATTCCATTACCTTTACATTTGAAAGGTACCTAATGCAGAAAGTGCCCAAATATATTGAAGTAGGGGGAAATTCTACAGGGGTAGAATTAAATAAGCTTTGTTTCTTCCTCATTCTTTTGGACATGCAGAACATCCATCCATCCATCCATTTTCCTCCGCTTATCCGGGTCCGGGTCGCGGGGGCAGAAGCTTCAGTAGGGAAGTCCAGACTTCCCGGTCCCCAGCGACCTCCTCCAGCTCCATCGGGAGGACACCAAGGCGTTCCCAGGCCAGCTGTGAGACATAGTCCCTCCAGCGTGTCCTAGATCTTCCCGGGGGCCTTCTCCCGACTGGGCATGCCCGAAACACCACACCAGGGAGGCGCCCGGGAGGCATTTGGACTAGATGCCCGAGCCACCTCAACTGGCTCCTCTCGATGTTAAGGAGCAGCGGCTCTACTCTGAGCTCCTCCCGGATGGCCGAGCTCCTCACCCTATCTCTTAGGGTGAGTCCAGCCACCCTACGAAGGAAACTCAATTTTGCCGCTTGTATCCGCGATCTCATTCTTTCGGTCATGACCCATAACTCATGACCATAGGTGAGGGTGGGAACGTAGATCGATCGGTAAACAGAGAGCTTTGCCTTCCGGCTCAGCTCTCTCTTCACCACGACGGTCCGGTACAGCGACCGCATTACTGCAGATGCTGCACCGATCCGTCTGTCGATCTCACGCTCCAACCTTCCCTCACTCGTGAACAAGAACCCGAGATACTTGAACTCCTCCACCTGAGGCAAGACCTCACTCCCAACCCGGAGGGTACAGTCCACCCGTTTCCGACTGAGAACCATGGCCTCGGATTTGGAGGTGCTGAGTCTCATCCCAGAAGCTTCACACTCAGCTGCAAACCGCTCCAGTAAACGCTGAAGGTCACAGCCTGATGAGGCCATAAGGACCACATCGTCTGCAAATAGCAGAGACGAGATCCTAAGGTCACCAAGCTGGACTCCCTCAACACCTTGACTGCGCCTAGAAATTCTGTCCATGAAGATTATGAACAGAATCGGTGACAAAGGGCAGCCTTGGCGGAGGCCAACGTTCACCGGAAACAAGCTCGACTTACTGCTGGCAATGCGAACCAGGCTCCTGCTTCGATTGTACAAGGACCGAATGGCACGTAGAAGCGGACCATCAATCCCGTACTCCCGGAGCACCCCCCACAGGACACCACGAGGGACACGGTCGAATGCCTTTTCCAGGTCTACAAAGCACATGTAGACTGGTTGGGCAAACTCCCACATACCCTCGAGTACCCTTGCAAGGGTGTAGAGCTGGTCCAGTGTTCCGCGACCGGGACGAAAACCACATTGCAGCTCCTCTAACCGAGGTTCGACTAACGGTCGTACCCTTCTCTCCAGCACCCTGGAGTAGACTTTCCCAGGAAGGCTGAGGAGTGTGATCCCCCTATAGTTGGAACACACCCTCCGGTCACCCTTTTTAAAAATGGGGACCACCACCCCGGTCTGCCAGTCCAGAGGTACTGTTCCTGACTTCCATGCAATGTTGTAGAGGCGTGTCAACCAACACAGTCCTCCAACATCCAGAGCCTTGAGAAATTCTGAGCGGAACTCGTCTACCCCCGGAGCCTTGCCACTGGGGAGTGATTTGACTACCCCAATTACCTCAGCCACGGTGATAGAACTGTCCACGTACGTATCCTCAGACTCTGCTTCCTCTATGGAAGGCATGTCAGTGGGATTGAGAAGGGCCTCGAAGTATTCCTTCCACCGACCAACTATATCCACAGTCGTGGTCAGCAAGCCCCCGTCCGCACTGTAAACAGTGTGAACTGGGGGCTGCTTCCCCTTTCTGAGGTGTCGGACGGTTTGCCAGAACCTCTTCGAGGCCGACCGAAAGTCGTGCTCCATAGCCTCACCGAACTCCTCCCACACCCGAGTTTTTGCCTCGACCACCGCCGAAGCCGCGTGCCGCTTGGCCTGCCGGTACCTGTCAGCTGCTTCGGGAGTCCCGCAAGCCATCCATGCTCGATAGGACTCCTTTTTCAGCTTGACGGCAGCCCTAACCCCCGGTGTCCACCATCGGGTTCGGGGCTTGCCACCACGACTGGCACCGACCACCTTGCGGCCGCAACCACAACTGGCTGCCTCAGCAATAGAGGCACGGAATACGGCCCATTCGGACTCAATATCCCGGTCCTCCCTCGAAATGCAGGCGAAGCTCTGCCGGAGATGAGAGTTGAAGACTCGACGAACGGGAGATTCTGCCAGACGTTCCCAGCACACCCTCACTACGCGTTTGGGTCTGCCAGGTCTGTCCGGCATCCTTCCCCGCCATCTAATCCAACTCATCACCAGGTGGTGGTCAGTTGACAGCTCAGCCCCTCTCTTCACCCGCGTGTCCAGAACATACGGACGCAGGTCTGATGATACGACCACAAAGTCGATCATAGACCTGCGACCTAGGGTGTCCTGGTGCCAAGTGCACTTATGGGCATCCTTATGTTCGAACATGGTGTTCGTTATGGACAAACTGTAGTTCGCACAGAAGTCCAGCAACAACACACCGCACGGGTTCAGGTCAGGGAGGCCGTTCCTCCCAACCACGCCCCTCCAAGTCACACTGTCATTGCCCACATGGGCGTTGAAGTCTCCCAGTAGAACTATGGAGTCACCAGCTGGGGTGCTCTCCAGCACCCCTCTGATAGACTCCAAGAAGGCTGGGTACTCTGAACTGCCGTTCGGCGCATAGGCACAAACCACAGTCAGGACCCTTTCCCCAGCCCTAAGGCGTAGGGAAGTGACCCTCTCGTTTACTGGGGATGACTCCAACACAGAGGCACCAAGCCGGGGGGCTAACAATAAGCCCACACCAGCTCGCCGCCTCTCCCCAGCGGCAACTCCAGAGAAGAACAAGGTCCAGCCCCTCTCAAGGAGTTTGGTTCCAGAGCCTAAACTGTGGGTTGAGGTGAGTCCGACTATATCTAGTCGGAATCTCTCCGCCTCTTCCACAAGCTCGGGCTCCTTCCCCACCAGAGAAGTGACATTCCATGTCCCAAGAACCAGATTTGGTCGCCGAAGCCCAGGTCGCCCGGACACCCGCCCTCGACCACTGCCCAAATCACACAGCACCGGACCCTTATGCTTGCCCCTGCAGGTGGTGGGTCTGCGGGGGGGAGTTCCCGTGCGGCTTCTTCGGGCTAGGCCCGGCCAGGTCCCACGGGTGAAGACCTGACCACCAGGCGCTCGCCTGCGAGCCCCTCCCCCAGGCCTGGCTCCAGGGTGAGGCCCCGGTATCCCACGTCCGGGCGAGGTGCGGTCACTCCTAATGTGTCTCTTCATATGGGTCTTCTGAATCACTCTTAGTCTGGCTCGTCACCTAGAACCTGTTTGCCTTGGGAGACCCTACCAGGGGCATAAAGCCCCCGACAACATAGCTCCTAGGATCACTCGGGCACTCAAACCCCTCCACCACGGTAAGGTGGTGATTCACGGAAGGGAAGAAGCGGAACAGTCAATTGTTAATCAATATTAGTTGAATCAATTTAGTCAATATTAGTTATCAGTTAGTCAATATTAATACAATTGACTGAACATCAATTGTATTAAGTGATGTACTCCAACGTCATTTATACAGTATGCATGCTCTAATCAAATTCACACGAGCATAGGGAGAACATGAAACTCCACAGAGAAAGGTCTCAAGACCTTCTTGCTGTGGCACAGCAGTGCTAAGCACTCTGCCATCATGCCACCAATATTTACACCACCTGATGTGGGACTCCTCCATGCAGCCTCAGCATTGAAATTGTTGCCAAACAATAAGAGCTTTCAATGAATTAAGGCCAATACGCAATCTGGTCTGCATCTGGACAGACATTTTCACATTTTCGTAGTGTTCTTCAATTGCGGTTGTAAGTTTGGGTTTGACTGGACCATTTGCTGGAATTAGCTGACATTGGCTCTATGCAAGGCAAAGTGTTACATACAGTGATAAATTAGAAACCAAACTCAACTCACCAAAATCTTCAGCGTGTACAATCAATGGAGTGTCACTGTCACCAACCTGGATCTATTGTTCTCACTAATACCTGCCTTTGGTTTTGGAGAACCCAAATCCATTGAAAAAATGAATGTAGACTTGTTAAGAATCATGAGTCTGCAAAATACCGTTACCATTCATTGCCACCCCCCTTTTGACACATGCTTGTCCCCAAACATCAGAAGTTCCCTGTAGAATCCCATGATAGTTATTTAAACATCAGAAAACAGTACAGCTGAGAGACATCAAGCAAAGCTCATCAGTAAATCAAAACCCAGATCCTGCAGAAATGTCCTGTGTAACAAACCTCAGTTAGAGAGATGGCGCACTGTTACAGTGTTAGTACTCTTAGGCAACAAACGATGTCATATTTCAGCCGCATATGACCGCTGTCTTCTCTTCCTCCGGCAGAATGTGATTTCCTAGTGTGGAACAATAAAATAGTTCAGTTCTTTGCATTTGACCACAGCACAGTAGAACCCTTGCAACAACAATGGATGTGAATGGATGCGAATTAAAGTCCCAGTACTGTCGGTTCGTCACACTCAGTCGTGGTCATGTCAGAGGTCATTTGCCGCTTTCTTTTAGAATGCCAAAATTCCTACGAAGCATTGATGATCTTAATTTACAAGGCTTTTTCATAATAGCCGATTATTAGATGAAAGTTGTACATACCCGAAAGAAAGTATTACAAATGTATTTTAGCAGCTTTACTTACTATGCCTGTTGATGCTAAAAATCTGAACCAAGGCACTGTGTTCTTTGCATGCGTCTAGTACTTGTAAAGAAATGATTAGAGTTGTTCTCTATTGCAATATCTTTCTCTCCCATTCCCAAGGTGGTGGTCAGGAATGGCTGCAAGCTCACATTCACACAGACAAACAAGACAACACAACAATGACTAACCAGCCAGGCAGTCCTTTCTGCATGTGTTTTTGCTGAAAACACTTTTTTCCCCCCATAATCCAATTCAGGACTGTAGTAAATTAACAAATTGTTTGTGCATTCCCAATCAAGCCATAAAAAATGTGCATGCTTGTACAAAAAGGCCCACATTCTTCCATTTGTCATTGTCCCTTTTTAGAAAGAGACACATGAGAAATGGAATGGTTGACATCCAAAAATGGTACCCGAGTAATTCCTACGGTGCACCAGGGCAGCACTCATGCCCAAAACAAAATATCTGTAAGATAAATATCCACCAAACAGCTATCCCTATGCCATTGTCTTTCCTAGAAGTTGTGAACTCCCTGAAAATGTATGATGTGCATTGCAGAGAATCAAGTCAGATGAATTCTGTGTGTGTGTGTGTGTGTGGGAAAGTCAATCCTTGACCTCCTCCATCAGTTGTGCACTCCTTAAAATGTATACAACTGATTGGCATCTTGTGTCACCAAAGTGTGAACATCAGGCTCAGTGTCAGTTCTACAGCTTTACTCCGTCTAATTAAAATCATGCCAATTGTGAGTCTGCACATGAAATACTATCCCGACACATCTGATGTTTGAGGCTACATTGTTCGTCATCTAAACAAAGAGCAGAATGCTGAATCACTTTTTGACCACTCTGCTTGATTGGCCAATGGAGTAAAAATATATGCCATTGAACTTTAGAGAGGTTATAAATTCATCGCTCTTATGGGTGCGTGTTGCATCAGAGTTGAGAAGAAGAAAATAAATTTTTGCCATATTCTTTTTGCAAAATCTTCTTTCAGCATCTTCTAACAGAGAAGTAGACCATATCCTACAAAAGCTATCAGCAAGAAGATGTGATTTAAGCCAAGACTCTAAGCAAAGTATAGGACAGCAAGTGCGTGTGTGTGTTACTGTAAACTTCAGTGTCATCCTTGGCATCAGATGAGTCAGAGTAGGCATGATCTTGTCACGTCTCACCTCCTCGCCTCAGTCCACCATGCTTGCTGGAAAAGTCCTCCATTGGGTCTTTGGTCCATAGTCTCCTTTTTGCCCATGCCAGTGTCATATTGCTGTCTTTAAGAGATTCCAGGGATGATGGTCTGGGTCCTGGACGGTCAACCCTCAAAACCTCTGAATGTCACAGAGGGAGAGGCTGGAAAAAAAAAAAAATTCCAGGATGATCAGTCGCTGTCTGTCACAGGTCCAGATCCAATCAGCCAAGGAATGCCAGCACTGCCACCAAATTCTTGTGGAAAAAATATGATTCTCAAGAAAAGAGAATGCCTGAAATAAAGACAGGGAGTTTATCTCTTTTGCAAAAGAGGTCAGAGGTCATAAAGCATGCATGGCAGTCTAGCCAAGAGTGACTTCCTGACTGCAACTCTTCTACTTCACTGGATGCAAATGATTTACATTGTAAAAGCAATGAGCTAATCTCGGGCCCAGTTAGTCTGCGGGAAAGGTTGTACCAAAAGGTAATACAAGGATGTCAACAGATGTTTCAAGAACCCCTACTGGTACTTCATGGAGAGGTAGCATGGGAAAGAGCCTGATAAAGCAATAGTCTTATGGCTGATCTAAATGTCATTTGTTTGGACAGAACTTGCATCAAAGAATGACTTCCTGACTACACACACTGTGTGCATTTACGTTTTAAAGGAACAGAATAGCTTTCTTGATGCTATCTGGTCTGTGGGGGGAAGTTGATTGATGTAACACCTATGCTAAATGGCAAACTCCAGTTGAGGGGTAAACCAACGTGAAAGTGCAATGCATGATCTCTTCTGTAAAAAGTAATTCGTGTAGAAAGATATTGTTTTACCCAAGTTATAGGTAGACTATAATATTTCCCATCACACACCTGACGTATGACCAAGCAGGAGAATGACGAGAAGAGAAACACAAGGATTACTTTTATTATCCGATTAGTTCATGTATTCTCTAACTGTGAAAGGATTCCCATCTCATGTAAAGCCCAGTGTTGCCAAAGTGGTCATTTTCTTGCTAAATCTGGAAATTTTCCAAACCTTATTTTCTCAAAACGACTTAAGAAAAATAGAGTAGGATAATAATAATAAGGTAGTGCGGCAATTCTCGTGTAAGCTTGCCACACCATGAGAGAACAGTCCAGGCACGGTGAGGGAGGACTACGAAGCTGAATATCCAACGTCCAACTTTACCATGCTGTATTTATGACATAAAAGTGAAAGCACCTATTGTTCTGAGCTGTGAGTGCACAGTCAGCAGCAACTGCCGCTGCACATGACCTGCCTCTCCTGGAGTCACCACCTTCTCGCACATAACTACTCCTCGTTCAAAACAATGAAGAAAAAAACTAGACTATGCTCCTGTTAATTAAGCTCATGACTATAGGTGAGGTTGGGAGGGAAGTTTTTTGTTTGTGATGAGCTTTCACCACAATTGATCCAGGAAATTACTTAACAACACCAACATTCCTTCTCGCAATGACAGCGTTTCATTACATTATGTCAATGTCCGCCCCATTCAGTGTCTAACAGGAATCCGTCTCCTTTCCGCTCTGTTCTCCTCTCACAGTGAGGCATTTAGGTGCACTCGTAATTGTGAGTCTTTGGTGCCAATTGTTTTTCATTTTTGTCTGCATTCCCCCTTTTGCATTTGGGGTACCCTTGGGGGTACACGTACCCCACTTTGAGAAACTACTACAACTTGTACTTTTACAGAACCTAACCGTACACACAGACACTTTAAGTACTACAGTATCACTTTCAAAAAAGTACTTTTTTACAGGATCTAACAGGACGTATGAACAAGCAGGAGAATGCAGAAGCTGCAAACCAGAATACCATTGAGATCAAAACAATACACACAAATATACTTCATTTGCATACCAGGACAAAAAGTACTACGGTATCACTTTCAAAAATGTACTTTTATAGTATTTTACCTGACATATGAACAAGCAGGACAATAATGACAAGTTAAAACACATGTATACTTTACATTACATATTTTTTATACTTTCATGTACAAGAAGTAGTATAGTGACCCAGAACATCTCCTTTTGCAGACACTGAAACTTCAGTTGAAGAATTTGGGTGATGAAGCAGCAAAAACCAAGGATGTGCAGGTAGAAACACATGGATACTTTATTTAGGGGACCATAGTATAGAGACCCAGAAGTTATCAACATTGTTTGAACGACATGGGAGACTATTATGTACATGGATTAGAAGTATACTACCCACTACCCGTACTTTTCCACAACCCAACCACACACAGATAATTTAAGTGCTGCAGTATTACACTGAGGGGTTTCGGTTTGGTGGCTGCAGGATTCGGTCTCTGCTTTTTGCAGAAGATGTGGTTCTGTTGTCTTCACCAAGCTGTGACCATTCAACTCTCACCGGATCGGTTCGCAGCTGAATGCGAAGTCGGCACGATGGTGGTGTCTGCTCTTCTCCTTCATTCGGGTGGCGGAAGTCGAGTGGCAACCAGCATTCAGGCGCGTTTACCGCACCTACCATGTTGGAGTGACGAAAGCCGGTCTTATTCGACCTTTAAAATACAGTAAATTGTCAGCTGATCCCAGCATTCGCAAAAACTAAGTTGTGCATTTTTTGCATCATGTTGCATAAAATTACAGTATAATGCATCACTGTCCCCAAATCACCACCAGTTGCCAACTAATTAAGGGCAAAGACAGTATTTCAGATTGTGACCTTCATAACTTCAAGCCAGCACTTCCCAACATTTTAAGAGCTCACAGAATCCAACCCTCTGCACAGAGCCTGCTTGAGTAGGCTCCAACATACCTACGACAACGGAGCTGTACAAAAAGAGGATCAAGTACTCAACTATTTTTTAAGTACACATCAATGAGAAGGGAAGAAGGATAACTGCACAGAACTATAGTTGTGGTGTCAGATGAACATGTCTGTAGAATCACAATTGCCCCTGCGGATCTGGCAAGAGACCCGTCCCATCTGAGCCCACGTTTTGGTTTGACACAAAGTCGTTCCAACGATACCCGTAGATCCACCGAAGGGACGTCGTTTCAAAGGAATCCACTCTGCGCCTCAGCCCATCGGTCAGCGACCAGGTTTCACAACCGTAAAGCAGGGTTATCATGACCATGGAGCGGAAGACGCGGCCCTTGGTTCCTGAACTCGGATACCTCGAGCGCCACACAGTCTTATTCCGTGAACCCATAATTCCTAGACAAGTGAAGATAAGTGAACCTCTCCATAACTTCAAATTTCTCACCTGCCACAGAGATGGAGTCAACAGCCACCACCTCGGAGATTAGCACATAGCTACTTCTCGTTATAAAACATATGACAATGCTCCCGTTAATTACATTCTTTTACTGTGTAGTAACTTGTTTCAGACTCACCACGGTGAGACTGACTGGGAAACTAGCTTACCCCCCCTCCCCCCTTGCTTATCCATTTAGCAGTCAGAAAAGATTCTAGATGCATTCACGGACTTGGCGGCGAGTCAGATATTTCATTCTTTTCGAAAATACACATTTCCCCTACTTGGGCGTTAAAAAAAATCACCACGCTTAGCAAAGGGCGCCGCAGCAAGGAGGCTGAAGAGCAAGAGCTGCGGGTTGCCGACCTTTGCTCATGACCCAAAGCTCATGACCATAGTTGAGGTTGGGATGGAAGTTTATTGTTTGTGATTAAATTTCACCACGATTGATCAAGGGAATTACTTAACAACACCAACATTCCTTCTTGCAATGACAGCGTTTCATTACATTATGTCAATGTCCGCCCCATTCAGCGTCTAACAGGAATCCATCTCCTTTCCGCTCCGTTCTCCTCTCACAGTGAGGCGTTCAGGTGCACTCGTAATTGTGAGTCTTTGGTGCCAATTGTTTTTCATTTTTGTCTGCATTCCCCCTTTTGCATTTGGGGTATCCTTGGGGGTACACGTACCCCAGTTTGAGAAACTACTAAAAAGTACTTGTACTTTTACAGAACGTAACCGTACACACAGACACTTTAAGTACTACAGTATCACTTTCAAAAATTGTACTTTTTGACAGGATCTAATAGGACGTATGGCCAAGCAGGAGAAAGCAAAAGCTGCAAACAAGAATAGCATTGAGGTAAAAACTATAACCATATTGATACTTCATTTGCATACCAG
>QODF01000089.1:445368-488035 GCA_024372805.1 Oostethus manadensis
ACTACCCGTTCTCCTCTCACATTGAGGCGTTCAAGTGCACTCGTAATTGTGAGTGTTTGGTGCCAATTGCTCTACATTTTAGTCTGCATAACCCCTTTGAGGAAAAAACTAATTGCACATTGATACTTCATTTGCATACCAGGACAAAAAATACTCCAGAAGCACTTTCAAAATTGTACTTTTTTGCAGGATCTAACAGGACGTATGGACAAGCAGGAGAAAGCAGAAGCTGCAAACAAGAATAGCATTGAGGTAATAACTATTTGTTAACAAAACCGATTACACTCAAAGAAATACGGAGACTACAAATCAGGGATGACGGATACACAAATTTTCTACAATATTTCAAAATGAAATTGCCCCGCTAATGAGGGTGGCCATAATTGTGCTACAATTAAAGAAATGGGCTCAAACTTGGCAATCATCACTAATAATATAAATTCACATGGAAGGCAAAGATCTAAGAGAATGCGCCTCCTATAGGCTAATATCTTTGATTAAATCCAGATGATAAAATAATAGCAGCTATATTAGCACACAGACAGAAGACATGTATTGTCAATATAATTGACTCAGATCAATGTGGATTTATACCAGGAAGGTTATTATCATCAACATAAGATGATCGATCAATATAATTGACTGTGTTGTATGAGATTTACATGCTTTTGGACTTGCATTAGAATTCAGTTTATGGATAAAAGTGTTTTATGGCACTCTATCCTCCCGAGTTACAACTCTTGGAACCTTGTCAAGCTCTTTTACAGGTCAGAGAGGAACTCGTCAGTATCTCCATTAGTATTAGACAAACTAGGAAGTGAGATTCATGAATTGTCACTTTATGCAGATATTATAAAGTATTTGGCTCAGTCTGATCAATATCTACCCCTACTAATGGAAACTATTAAAGAAATGTCAATCATTAACAATAAAACACACAATTGTTGAAGGACAGTTACAAATTCAACTGGGATGTTCAAAAAATGAAACATTTAGGAGTCAGTATTAGTCAGAATTTACAGGAGCTCTTTGAAATGAATTACGGTGTATTAGAAAACAATGAAGAATGATGGAAATTAGTCTCATATGATATTCCTAGTCCAACTGAGACTATTAAAATGATGGTTCTCCTTCGGGCTTTCTGTGCATCACAAATTCTCCCTTTTCAAAAGTGGAGATGGTCATTGTTCAAGAGGTTCTGTTTCTTTTCTCGTTGTTTTTCTTGTATGTTTATCATTATTAGTAAATATGTATGTATGTGTGTATACATATATATATGCACACTGTATGTGTGTGTATGTATGTACGTACTGCATGGATATGTGTATGTGCACAGTATGTGTATGTATACGTGTACGAATATGTGCATATATATATGTCTATATGTGTGTGTATATATATACATGTATATATATGTGTGTGTGTATGTATATGTATGTATGTGTATATATGTGTATATGTATATATATGTATATGTATATTAATGTGTGTACATGTATATTAGTATTATCATTATACATATATTTTTTTTCTTTCCCCTGTATTTTTGCTCATTTTGCTCTGTGACTGTTCTGGTTGTTGCTGAAATTGCGATTATCACGGTTGTTTATAAAATGGTTGAAATATGTTTGTGAGGTTCTTCTGCACCCTTTCTTATATCCCTCACACCACCCCCCACCCGTCCCTTTTCAGGTCAGGTCCGGCATCGAATTGTGGCACAACAAAATTCATAATAAACGCAGTCAAATGTCAAGGGAGACTCATTTGGATTATGAAGTCTCCCTTGGCAAAGCAATTTTGCTCAGCATATAAAGGCAGCTTTACTCCCATTCAGCTGTTATGATGCTGGACAAGACAAACAAAAAAACAAAAAAAAACAAAGAAAGCATCAGGATTGGGAAACAGGTCAGGCTGTTCAACCACCAGATGCGTCAGCTGGGCCTCTGCCGCTTTGGACGCCGCCAGCACAGTCATCTGTCTTATAAAAGTCTTAGTTAGTAATTTCTTCAGAATGTACGATGTGGCGGCAGAGGTACGATGTAACAAAGTAACAAGCATATTAGTATCAGAACTACTACTACAGTTATTCCCATCTTTGCCAGATTGGCACCCCAGTATCCAAGTTTTGTTGTGAACCAATCAAGTGACATTGTCACGATCCGGGTGTTGTTCCCGTGACAGTTTTAGTTTCGAGTGGGATTTCCTGTGTTGTGTTGTTTTCCTGGTTTCCTTGCACTTGAGTTTTTCTTTGATTACACGCACCTGTTCCTCATTTGTTTGCGGGGCTATTTATGTTCAGGTGTGTGCGCCAGTCTGTGTCGAGTCATTGTCATTTGTTGCTGTTGTCGTTGGTGTTGTTGTTGTGTATGGTTTTTTTCTCCGTGTGAGGTGACGCTCTTTTGGTTCTTGTCCTTTGTGCCGTGTGTGCTTCGTTTTTCCTGTGGACCTCCTTATGTTTTATCGCTGCTTCGCAGTTTTCTATTATTAAAGATTCCTGCCCAACTTACCTGCCTGACGTCCAGCTCGCTTCTCCCCTGGGGTTTTCACCTTGTCGCGCCGAGCTAGCCGAGCGCATCATGAAAGACATTGTATCTCTTCCTGTATTTTCCGTTAACTCTCTATTCAGTTGACTAATTCTGGACATTGCTTTGGAAAAAAACACCCACCTTCTGCAGGGGTAATGGGTATATATGTGTAAAACTGCTCACCAAACGTGTGTATATGTATATACAGTATATTCAAATGCTACCACGTTGTGTTTGCTTCCACCTGGACCGCCGTTGGTGTGGCTCGGACCACCTTGTAGGGGCCTTCTCGTCCTGCCTCGTGCCACTTCCGCCTGTACACTTTGATGTGTCGCCAGGCACCGCCAAGCCATCTGCCACCTCCGTGAACTCAGGAACCCTGCTTTTCTCCTGCACATAGATAGCTCTATGTATGGCAGGTAATTGTTTTAGATAGTCTTTTAGTTCCTGCTGTAACTGCTCAAGTAGAGATCCTTTATATGGTCCTCTTAAATGTAGTGCTGGCATGGGTCGACCCGTAAGCATCTCATGCGGTGTTAGATGTGTAATTCTGTTAGTTTGCATGCGATAGCTCATTAGTGCGAGTGGTAGCGCATCCACCAAATTTAGCTTTGTGCTAGCACATATTTTGTTGAGTTTTGCTTTGATTGTCCCATTCACCCACTCTACCATTCCCTGGGACTGAGGAAGGTAGACACACCCTAACCTTTGTTTCATTCGCAGCTGTTGTAAGATTCCTTTAGCTACTTTTATCACGAACGCCAAAACATTATCTGAACTTATTTCCGATGGTATGCCAAACCGCGACACTACTTCTCTTAACAGGATTTTAACAACAGTTTCTGAGCTCTGATCTTTTGAAGGCGTTGCTTCGACCCAACGACTAAATCAGTCAATCACCACCAACATATATCTTTTTCCCTGCACCGATTTGATCATGTCTACATAGACCAGCACAACATGTTTGAATGGTCCCTCCGGAACAGGTATGTGTCCAATAAGTGTAGTTACACCTTTGCTGACATTATTCTGTGCACAAATTTCACATTTACCCCAAACTTCATCTACCATTTGTTGCAACAATGGTGACCAATATTCTTGCTGCTTTATCTTCCTTACAACTCCCCCCTTGCACAGTGATCCAAACTGTGCACATCTGATACTAGCAAAGTAAGCAGCAGGACAGGTGCTACAATCAGTCATTCATGTGATCTCCATTACCCTTTCTCATCTTTTGAAGCTCCTCTCTGCAGCCACAATGTGTGTTCACTTAACCCTGCCTTCTGTTGCATCAGCACAATATCATCTGGAGTAGCAACTGGTTCAATTGACACCAATGGAGCCAAAACAGTCACTTGGCTTTTGGAAGCACCTTTTGCTGCTTCGTCTGCTACATTGTTTCCAACATCCCCATCTCAATTCCTATGTGCCGACATTTGATTATTGCAAGCCTTGCAGGTTGCATCTAAACCCACGTTGATTCCACACTGCCCCAAACAAATAATACAGTCCATGTGCATACGCTGAATCTGTATACACATTTGCTATCTTCCCTTTGGATATCCTACATGCTTCAGTCAACGCCTTCAATTCAGCTAGTGCAGAACGTGGTTGTGCACATTTTTCAGCCTTTACCTTTACAAATTCACTTTCTTCCTTTTGACAACTGCAAATCCAGCGTGACTGGCAAGATGGTCTCCATAACACGATTCTTCCACAAAGTATGTCATTTCTGCATTTAACAAAGGAGTTGACTCCAAATCTGGTCTCAGTTTTGTGTATTTTATTGCCTCCGCCAGGCACTCATGTGGTTCTCCTTCAAAACTAAATGGCATAGTATATGCGGGATTTACTGTTACACACCTCATAATGGTGGCGTCTGGATATGTCAACAGCGGCAAATACTGCAAACATCGAGCCTGAGTTATCACAAACTTATTTTGGTTAATCAACTCAGAGATCTTGTGATGTGTATATATGGTCAGTGAATGTCCCATGGTGATTGTTGATGCCTTCTCATACGCTTAATGGACGGCAGCCAACCCTTGATAACATGGTGGCCACCCCAGGACCGCATAGTCTGGTGTTGCCAGTGCTGGAGCTGTTTGCATCTCCTGTTTGATTGTTTCAAACGCAATTCTGGCCTCATTTGTCCAGTTTAATGGTGACCTCAATGTTTGAGCTCCACCTTCCTTCATCATTTACCTCAATGGTGCTGTTTTTACAGCATAGTCCACTATCCAGTTAGAGCGGAAGCCAGTCATGCCCAAAAAGGGTCATCACTTGTCCTACTGTAAAAGAGAGTGGAGCTTTGCTCACTCCCTCCAACTAAGAAGGCGCTACTGAGATAGTTGCATGAGATATAACTCTTTCCAGATATTCAACCTGGGGCAGGTAGTATTTTCACCTGGCCTGAGAGGTTTTGTTTCCCCTCTCGGCCAGCTTCTGAAATAGCTTAACTGAATCTCGGTGGCAGTACTCAAGGGTTGGTTCACATATCAGCAAGTCGTCAATATACTGTAACAGGGTGCTGTTGAGTTGCAAACCCTCAAGGTCCTCTCTCAACACCTGGTTGATTATATGTGGGCTATGTTTAAACCCCTGCGGCATTCGTGTGTAAAAGTATTGTTTCCCTCTATATGTGAATGCAAACAAATACTGCAAGTCCTCACGTAGTGGAACACTAAAAGAATGCTGAGCACAAATATATTACCGTAAAAAAAATGTCCTCAGGTGGAACATTTGTCAGGAGAGTATGTGGATTTGGAACTTCAACTGGACTGTCCTGTACAATGTCGTTCACTACGCGCAAATCATGTACCAGCCGGTACTTGGATTTGTCTGCTTTTTCACAGGTGATATTGGTATATTACAAAAGCTGTTTGTTTCAATTAGTATTCCCGCTTTCAGCAGACCTTCAATGGTTTGACTTATCCCATTTTCCGCCTCTAATTCTTTATCACCCTCTCCTGAACCATCTCAGAAGTTTCACTTTCGGTTTAAGCTCTATCCTGATGAGATTGGCCAACTTCACTAGCCCTACATCTGTTTCATGTTTTCCCCATATATTTTCTGGGACATGTTTGAGCATGTCTTGTATCAAGTCACTTTCACCTTCCCCGATTTGCGACATCTGTGGTGACTCAAATGAAGCAATGACAGGTTCTTTAGGTTTTGAAATCATATGATTGCCACACAAAATTTTTATTTTAGACTCATCTGGGGACAACAAAATTAACGTCTTTTGTCATTGGTCCCAAATATTTTGCTGCAAAGTTCTCATTAACCAGCAGGGTTACATGTAGTGCTGAATTTGGTACATTGTACCATTTTGCAAGAAAATGAATTGTTTCGCCATTTAGAGCCGCACCTTCTGTCCAATTATGATGTATCGGGTTGTCAATGGCACTTAAAGGCCTTTAGTTTGCCTTTCCCATTTTTCTTCTAATATTTTACTACCCGATGGATCATAATAAACAGTGCAATGGTACTCAGACCGTGGTTTTAAAGCTTTTGTAAGTTGTGTAACAATGTATTTTTCCCTCTTTTGGAATGCCTGGAGCACTGGTTCTGATATATCTTCTAACCAGTACACTTCTGCTTTTGGCGCCTGAATGTTCATCTGACAATTTTCCCTTGCTTTGTCAACTTTCACACCCTCAGGAGTACACCAAATGTTTACATTCAGCTTAAATAATGCATCTCTCCCTAGCAGGTTTACTGGCGTCTGTTCAGATACCAGAACTGGCAATGTAGTTGTTTCCCCCTCCATGGTAAGTCGCACTGGAGCCGTCACTGGTATTGTTTGAAGTTTTCCCGAGAATCCTACTGTTTTGACAGATTTGTCAGACATGGGGAGGTGTGAAGCATAACTTACACCTACCTACACACGTACAGGTTGCTCCTGTTTTGACCAACATTAGTATTTGTGTCTCTTCAATTTGGACTTGAACTAATGGTTCTATTCTAGTTATTGCTGTTACTATTGGCATCTGACCTTCCCCTGCAGGATTCTCTGGGCACCCCTAGTAGCCATGATTTGGACCTCCCCGTGGGTTAACAGGACCGGAATATTGTTGTTGTGAATTTGGGTCTTGACGCTGAGGTTGTTGATCTACATGACCTCCCTCAACCCAGTTAGGCACCGGCCATGGGTTAATTGGACAGTTCTGTCGGGTGTGTCCAGGTTATTGACATCCCCAACAGCATTTGGGAAAGGCTTGCACCGGAGGGCCTTGTTGCTGGTACCTCCGTTTCAATCCGTTTTTTTGTGTCATCTGAGGCTGCCTCCTAATTTGTCGGACTTGGTTCGCTCTCGGTAGCCGAGCATACACATTAATGACAGGTGGTGTTTGAACTGGCGGTTTGGTGAGTGGTTGCCCCTTTAAAGCCTTGGGGTCCATCTTGATGCGATACTCCCTTTGCAGTGTCCCCCCACAAGTTTTGCAATAGGGATTAAATTCAAATCCCTCAGTTTCAGGGTTCTGCATCCACCTGTGTCCACCTAGGTATAGCACATTCTCCATTGTTGGTATTCCCAACACTCGTGCCCACACAGCCTTGATATCTCCGAGTGCCAGTTTTTTGCCCACCGTTTATTCCTCAAATGCCCTTATCCATTTGCCGGCCCCCTCCTGGTTACCAGGCAGCATGGCGATCAACCCCTCAAGATCAAATGTTTGCCACGGAATATAATGTCCCTGCATTCCTTTCATCAATATCGGTAATTGGTGCGCCGGATCAGTATACATCTCTGG
Organism: Oostethus manadensis; assembly: GCA_024372805.1. NCBI lineage: Eukaryota > Metazoa > Chordata > Actinopteri > Syngnathiformes > Syngnathidae > Oostethus > Oostethus manadensis. The sequence continues at coordinate 452,651 of QODF01000089.1, forward strand.
GGGGCTTTTTCCTTCTTCTACGACGTGGTGTGTTTGGCCTCATCATTCTCCACGACAATGGTTTATGCCAAGTCTGTATCTGAGGTCATACTTTCTGTTTTCCTTGTCATTTGCTGCAAATGTAAGACTACCCCTAATACTTCCCTGTCTTCTCCCTCTTTCACTATTCCAGGATAACTTACCCTTCTTCTCCCTGCTAGCGCACTACGAGGTCCTCCAGCCATTCCTCTATCCTTTTTCCCTACCTGCTTATCCCCCATGTCTTTACTTTGTTGATATTTTTCATTGATCTATTATTCACCTTCTTTTTTAAACAACTGTATGATCTCCAATTCTTTTCCCCTTTTTAGCTGTCTTTTGTTACTGTTATCTTTGGGTTTATGATCCTTAATTCGTAGTTCCATATCATCACACAGACTCACGTCAAATGTTCCACCTTCCGGCAAGCTCTGACTTTTAGTGTGTTTTTCCCACTTTTTTGAAAGCACCTCAATGTCATTTTTCTTGGTTGGGTATTTTAACCCTAAGATCATTACTGGAGTAATTGCCATGACAAAACACACCGCTCACCCTAAAAAAATAAAAACCCTTCTTACACAAGCCTTATTCCTCGACACTCTGCGGGGGGGTTAGCCACTCCCCCTGTACTCCCTGGCTTGCAGTTCCTTTTAAGTGTTGAGTTTGCTTCCGGTCAGTGTCACCATCACACAGCTTAACAAGATTTAATAAGTTTGCAAATAATAAGAGCAAAGTCTAGTAAGACCTATCACATAAAAATGTAAAGGATTTTTCTCTATACTCAACTGTTGCAGTTTTGCTCCTTTAACTAGTTCATAACTTCCAAAACTGAGCAGCCACTGGTTGTGACAAAGTTTCAACTTCTCTGCGACCATCCCACTGTCCTTCTAGAATCTCAACCGCTACGCAGCACACAACACATTCATTACATTCACATCAGTGCAAGTTATAAAGTCAAGATACGCAACACTCAATAATTTTCAAAGTGACCCACAAATGGTTTTAATTTTAGTAATGTTTGAAATGAACCCTTTAATTGTTTCCAAAAGGCACCAATTGATCGTTCAAGCAAAGATTATTTTATGAGTAGTTTTGACCATAACATTTTACTTCGCTTTTTCAACTTTACCCTTGGAAGGATGGAACTATTCACACCAGCATACTTTGGTCCTCAAGGATCCTCCCAGATAAACACACTCTCACTGGAAAGAGTGAGACAGAATCACACAGCTGAATGAAACTAAATGTAGTATTAAATGATGCAAAACAAAGTCAATCAAAGCTTTAACAGCATCAAAATGTAAAAATTATTTTTCCCTGTTCAACCGCAACAGTTCTGTCCGTTCAACTAACTTCTAATACCCACTATAGAGTAGCCCACCTCGTGACGCACTTGCTATTTCTGCTGCGCACACACAAAATCATACCCAAGCACTCCTTCACTGTACACCACACGTTCACTTCAGCACAAATAATCCTTTCTTCGCCACTTTCAATATGAGTTCAACACAATTCCCCAATGATAAGTACAGAACCTCACATAGGCTGTTTGTCCTACTGTTACGTTTAAATTACCATTTTTACCAGCTTCCAAAATAAACCAGAGGGATCATTCAAACAGGGTGGTTATTGTACGCAAAATGATTGTTTTTTAGAAGTTACGACACTCGCTGTACAGTTCAGCTGCGTGTTTGGAAGGATTTCGCTATATACACCAATACAAACTTATCCTCAGCAGACGCTCTCATACAAGCTTGCACACTCTCAAGAGAAGGAAAAGAACATAGCTGGAGACTGACAGATTATGACAAGAGTCAGCGCTGACACACACACACACGAAGACTCACCAACGCAGACTTTTAAACTGTTGATTTGAGATATTTACAATTTTGTTCCACATACAACAAAATGACAAACAATTTCGTGCACCTTACTTACACAATATAAACCATCCAACTGATTGCTCAACACCTTGCTCCTTCAGTTGTTTAGTTGCATATGCATTAATGTATCCATAATTATTCGGCCCGCTCATAGGACTGCACAACTTTTGAGGGTTGCGTCACCAAGTACACATAAGGAATTGTCAAGCTGCAATTTAACGTGCATAATCTTAGGACACCCCCCTTCCTTATACTGGACGTGAATTAGATCCACATGTATTATTATGTTAATAGGCTCAGCCAAAAGTCCTCTGGTCGTCGCTTCCCTTGCAAGTGGAAGTCGCTCAAAGACTTGGCGTGCAACTGACAAAGTAGCGAAACTCTGTCGCTACAACTGGTACTTTTACCGGTACAATCAGGCTCTCATTCCTGGAGCCTCTTCTCTATTTCTTCACTCAGGTAATCTCCCGGGCTAAGAGAACTGCAGTTATTTTCTCTCTTCTTCTCACACACACACAGCCGGCAAGAGCCTTCTGCTCTTTTGTTTTCTACTTTTGACCTCTTACTTGTGACCGCCAATGCTGGACTCGAGCCCGTTTTCTTTAAAACACACAAAAGTTCTCCCTCACATTCTTAATTTGGGACTCTGCCCCGTGGGGAGACACGCTTTATCTGTGAGTTGACCTTCCTCCTCTCTACGTCTGTGGTATTAATACACAAAATGATGAGGTTATTTTTAGGAGAAATTTTGGCATTTATGCTCATTACCACTCCTGGGCTACACCATGCTGTCAAACCAAACTGGTAAGTAAATCTTACTTGTTTGTGCCGGCTGTTGGTTTGAAACTTGGTGCAGCCGAGGAGCGACAAGCATCAACGTCATCTCTGCCAATCCTGCCAACAACGGCAATTATGTCGTGGAGAATAATGAAGCCAAACGCACCACTTTCGTAGCTGAGGACGTCCGTGGACGTCGGAGTTAAAGGAAACTCACAGTGTGCAAAGCCAAAACTGCCTCCCGGGCTCAGTTCCAAAAGTGCAAACCTCATTATGTGACGCGTTGGCATTGTTTCAAACCAGACTACTACATTGTATCAACATTTAGAGGTCAGGAAAGAGCAAATATAAATATTTCGAAAAAAGATCAACACACCGTAATACAAGTGTAAAGGTGACTATGGGGTGTTGTTTCATGTCTAGAAGAGCTCTAATAATGTATAACATAGTCAGAGGGAGGTAAACGAGTTTGCTATGCTCTAAATACAAAAATATTCAGTTTATTATGGACATGCTTTGCATGCCAAACAGCCCATATTATTATTCATCTTTTTTCTTTCCTCAATCTTCTTCTTATTATTATTATTATTATTATTATTATTATATCTTACTCTTCTGCTTTTTGTGCAATAAATGCGGCCCAAACCGTAAAGAGGACACCCACATATGTTACTCGGGAACTGGAGTTCGGGGACAGAGCGCTATTACTTTTGTTACCGTTTTGCGTAACCATGGCGATACTATAAGGGAAAGACATTTTTGGGCCAATCGATTAGGTACACCAAATCTATTTTTAGAACAGGTGAAGATCTGAAAAAATCATTTTCACAGCCTTGTAGCTTAGGCCTACGGTCACGTAGAAACACGCTTAATGTCTCATTTTGTAGATATACTTATCTACTTTCTCTGTGGCTAAAAAGTTTTATGGTGGAATGTTTACTTTTGTCACTATCATCGTAAGAAGGAGGTGAGCGAAACAGGATTTCGGCGTCTGCCGCGCACTCTGGCTCATAGTGGGAGGAGGCAGAAAATTATTTTTTTTTTTGGCAAACAAAACCTCCTCCTCGCCACACCGTTCAGCCCAGCTCCATGATTTTTGCTAAAAAGGTAGACATACTCGTCCTCTTTCCGAAAATGTCTCCTTTATGCCTGTGCTGTGTACGAATTTGCCTCTGTCGCCCCTTGAAAGGACAAAAGTCTGAAATTCCTCCCATTGACACCAATGTTAAAACGGCCGCCGCTTTTTCCTCAAAATGTTCAAGTTTCACTGTTTTTTAATTGCTCTGTCGCGGTTATTTCTACACCTAGTGGAAAAATGAAAATATTTATTCAAGTTATTTTTTATTAACATTGCAGAAATTTGCTTATCTTGGTAGGGTCTGGAACCAACTAACAGCCATAAAGGAAGTCCAACTGTATTATCTGATTATTTTTTGAAGTTATGACAAAAAAAAAAAGTTGTAATTTTTGGCAATTGAAGTTGGGGGAAAAGTCAAAATTCAGGGAATAAAGTCATTATTATGAACAAAAAATTTACACAGAGATAAAAACTTTTGGGTATGTGAGGTCATGCACACTTCAAAAATAAATGAACTGAAATGAATTCCATGTAAAAATGAATATTTTGCACGGTGACATTTTGATGAGGTTTGACATGAGTACGGATAAATAGATGTCATCATTCTCTATATCAGCTACTGGCCCGTTTGTACACACAATACATAAGAAACATCAATAAACTTGTTCTTTCGTGAGCTTAATAACCGCAAATGTGGTGATAAATCCTAAAACTGAATAAAACGGGAAAAGTGTGTGATGGATGAGAATTTTGGGATGGGAGGGTTTGCGTGGACCTTTTCCATTCCTTGACATTACTGCTTAGAAAACATCAGATGACATCAGCAAACATAATAAGCGGCGGGACAGTGATGCTAGTGACCTGCTCATGACACGTTGGAAGCTTTATGACATGTTTGCTGCGAGCGAGCTGTGGGTGTAGCCAACAGAAGCGACACGGCGATCCAAGTGATCAACACAACGAAAGCTGAGAGCCAATTGGTAAGGCAAAACTCTCAATGCTTGGAAAGCATACTGTTGGCTGGACATGACTCAGTGACAAATAAGCTTGTATAAAGGCCCTTTCAACCAAATGGATGGGGGGGGAGGGGGCACTTGAGAGGCAGGGAGGACGCCTGCAATATTAGCACAGACCTGCCAAATTGTAGGAATTTGCTTACTCAGCATCTAATGGGACCCTTGAATGCGCTTGTGTGCTTCCCTGCTCGCCATTTTGGTTACGAGTTCAGTCTGTACACTACAGATCAGGAAAGAGATATGGTATTTGGAATCGGGGGGCTGGGAAGGGGCATGACAGGAAATCGTTGTATTTTTGACGTCTATTCTCCACAGCACACACACATGGCTGTGTAACATGACTGAGCATTACAGCTGATGATGATGTCGCCTGACACGCATTCTTATGGCCAAGATGAGTCAGGCTAGTGACACGCGCCTCTCACTCCTGCAAAGGACTCTTGGGTTGGGTTCTTGAATTTGAGCGATTCCGTAGGGATGGCAGACAAAGCGAGTCCGCGTTCCCGCGGATGCTCGATGGCCAATCCTACGCTGATGACGTTTACCAGCTACAGCATACGACATGCTTGCTGTGCGGAATCAGACATGTTATGCGGTGTGGGCTGTAGGAGACGTGGACTCCAAAAGGTAACCGCTAAGTCTCATAACTATCGTCGGCAGAGCATGGCTCAGTGGCAAATAAGCTTGCAAAAAGTTGTTTTTTCAAACGGATGGTACACATATTGCTATTTTGTCATGAAGTTGCTCCTCTTGTGTCATATGTCATCTTGGAACTTTCTCATCACTGCAGCGCAGCGTCTTCATATTTTCCCGCCCAAAAGACTAGGGGACTGGGGACTAGTCCACAAAAGCTTTGGGGTTTTTTTTAGACAAAACATGCTAAGAACAAAATCAAAATCAGAATTGGCAAATTGGGTTACTCAAACTAGGATTTTTTTTCGCTGTGCTGGTGACACATAGAACATAGCAAGCAAGACGTACGAAAAGAAGTAATAATAAAGCACGCAGACATGGAATCGGTTAAGAAAAGGATCTCCACTCGGTGGCAGTGGGCTGGCCTTGCAAAGCAAAGCTCATCATCATAAATGTATCCAACATCTAGGAAAGCATCTTCTCAAGTTCCAGCAGGCTGCATCACACAAGACCCTGCAACATGCTGAGGAAGCTCCACATACTGGCCGAGAAGTCTGAAAAGACCTTCAGCCTCCTGATGGTCACAATCCTCTCCACCTTCATCTTTGGACTCATCTTCATCCTCGTGGCGTCGCCTACGCCCGAGAATTCTGCAGAACCACCAAAAGCTATAGAAAATGCGGTAAAAACACCTGGCTGTATACTTGAATGACATACATAGACAGGAAGTACTAGAGTATCACCCCAATATGTACTACTACAGGTTCTGGAAAGGCAGGTGCTCGCGTTGGAGGAGGCTATTAAGGTAAGACTTGTATTGGATGGGAACTCAAACCCAGTGCAAGTGAAGGCCGTACTTGGGCACAGCGCTCTGTCTGAAGGGAAGCAACAGATAATTTGCATATCTAAAAAGGCACTTGGGCGTGTATTTAAGCCAGGCAAGCGAGCCTTCAGAACAGAGTGTGAGCGCTGGACCAGTTTGGTCGTGTGGTCGTCGCTCATGCTTCCCATTGCAAAGGTCCGAATCCCTGACACTGGTGGTCTGACGCTTACACACGTGAGAATAAAAATCTTGACAATAAAAGCAGCTTTAAACTCCACAGTACTGAAAACATCCAAAGCATTGGCTAGCTGGATGTGTTTGCATGGATTACAACGTAGGGCCACATCCAAAGAAAAGTTGACATGTAAAATTATCACTTTTTTATTGTAAAATTACCTCTTTTAATCTCATGATGTTACTCATTTTTTCTTATAAAATTACCACTTTAAATTCCATGATACTACGACTGGCTGCCTCAGCAATGGAGGAACGGAACAGGGACCATTCGGACTCAATATCCCGGTCTTCCCCCGAGATGCAGGCAAGGCTCTGCCAGAGATGAGAGTTGAAGACTCAACAAGCCAGACGTTCCCAGCACACCCTCACTACTCGTTTGGGTTTCCCAGGTCTGTCCGGCATCCTCCCCCGCCATCTAATCCAACTCATCACCAAAGGTGGTCAGTTGGTAGTTCAGCCCCTCTCTTCACCCGCGTGGCCAGAACATGTGGATGCAGGTCTAATGATACAACCACAAAGTTGATCATAGACTGGCAACCTAGGGTGTCCTGGTGCCAAAAGCACTTATGGACATCCTCTATGTTGGAACATGGTGTTTGTTATGGACAAACTGTGGTTTGCACAGAAATCCAACAACAACACACCCCATGGTTTCAGACCAGGGAGGCCGTTCCTCCCAATCACGCCCTTCCAGGTCACACTGTCATTGCTCACATAGGCATTGAAGTCTCCCAGTAGAACTATGGAGTCACCAGTTGGGGTGATCTCCACCACCCCTCTGATAGACTTTAAGAAGCTGGGTACTCTGAGCTGCTGTTTGGCCCGTATGCACAAACTACAGTCGGGCCCTTTTCCCCAGCCGAAGGCATAGGAAAATGGCACTCTTGTTCACCGAGGATAACTCCAACCCAGAGGCGCCAAGCCGGACTTATTTTCCCACCAGAGAAGTAACATTGCATTTTCACTTTTATGTCTGCAAATACACCGTAGTAAAGTTAGACGTTGGATATTCGGCTCCGTATCTACGGCAGTAGTCCTCAATCACCGTGCATGGACTCTTCTCTCACTGTGTGGCGAGCTTGCAAGGAAAGTGCCGCTCTAACCGCTGACTTTTTTTCCAAGCTCCATCAAGAAATTACTAAATGTAATCTCGTACTTGTGGGTGTTTGGTGCCAATTGATCTTCATTTTTGTCTGCGTACCCTCTTTTGCATTTGGCGTAGCCCTGGGGGTACACGTACCTCACTTTGAGAAAATACAACTTGTACTTTTACAGAACGTAACAGCACACACAGACACTTTAAAGTACTACAGGACTCTTTTCTTCAGCTTGACGGCATCCCTCACCGCTGGTGTTCACCAACGGGTTCTGGGATTATCACCACGACAGGCACCGACCACCTTACGGCCACTGCTCCGATCAGCCGCAACGACAATGGAGGCACAAAACATCACTTGGACGCCCACTTGGACTCAATGTCCGCTACCTCCCTCTGAACATGGTCAAAGCTCTCCCGTAGGTTGGAGTTGAAATTCCTTCTGACACGGGACTCTGCCAGACCTTCCCAGAAGACCCTCAAATGCGTTTGGGTCTGCCAGGTCTGAACGGCATCCTCCTCCACCATCAGAACCAACTCACCACCAGGTGGTGATCGGTTGACAGCTCTGCCCCTCTCTTTACCCGAGTGTCCAAAACATGTAGCCGCAGGTCCGATGACACAACCACAAAGTCAATCATCAAACTGCGGCCCAGGGTGTCCTGGTGCCAAGTACACACGTGGACACCCATATGCTTGAACATAGTGTTCGTTATAGACTCTTCGTGACAAGCACAGAAGTCCAATAACAAAACACCGCTCGGGTTAAGATCAAGGGCCGTTCCTTCCAATCACACCTCTCCAGGTCTCGCTGTCGCTGCCAACATGAGCGTTGAAGTCACCCAGCAGAACAAGGGATACCCCGAGGGAGCACTCTTTAGTACTCCCTCTAAAGACTCCAAAAAAAGCTGGTATTCTGAACTGCTGTTTGGCGCATAAGCACAAACGACAGTCAGGACCCGTCCCCCCACCCGAAGGCGTAGGAAAACTACCCTCTTGTACACACATACTCATACACAACCTAATCAAACACAGATACTCCAAGTACTACAGTATGACCTTCAACATGTACTCTTTTACGGGATCTAACCCAACGTTTGGCCAAGCAAGAGATCGCAGATGCTGCAAACAAGAATACCATTCAGGTAAAAAAAATACACACATTGATTCTTTTTTTGTATACCGAGACAAAAAAAAACTACAGTATAACTTCCACCATGTACTCTTATAGTATTTTACGTCACGTATGACCAAGCAGGAGAACGATGTGAAGATAAACACAATGATTACTTTTATTATCCGATTAGTTCAGGTCTTCTCTAACTGTGAAAGGCTTCCCATCTCATGTCCAGCCCAGTGTTGCCAACGTGGTCCTTTTTGTTGTTCCAGAACTTATTTTCTCAAAACGACTGAAGAAAAATGCAAAGAATTGACCAAAATAGTAATTTATAGCCAGTCCCTAAATAAACAGCCAGCGGTTAGAGCGGCACTTCCCGTGTGAGCTCGCCGCACCATGACAGAACAGTCCAGGCACGGTGAGGGAGGACTACGAAGCTGAATATCCAATGTCCAACTTTACCAGGCTGTATTTGCAGACATAAAAGTGAAAGCACATATTGGTTTGAGCTGTGAGTGCACAGTCACCAGCAACTGCCGCTGCACATGACCTGCCTCTCCTGGAGTCACTACTAGGAGATTAGCACATAGCTACTTCTCGTTATAAAAAATATGCTCCCGTTAATTACATTCTCTTACTGTGCAGTAACTTGTTTCAGACTCAACACGGTGAGACTGACTGGGACACTGGCCTACCCCACCTTGCTCATCCAATCAGCAGTCAGAAGAGAGTCTAGATGCATTCACGGACTTGGCGGCGAGTCAGATATTTCATTCTTTTCGAAAATGCACATTTCCGCTACTTGGGTGTTGAAAAAAATCATCGCGCTTAGCGAAGGGAGCCGCAGCAAGGAGGCTGAAGAGCAAGACAAGAGCCGCGGTTTGCTGACCCTTGCACATGACCCACTACTTTTACAGAACGTAACCGCATACACAGACCTGGAAACCTGTTTAAATCTGGGAGACCCGCAGTCCCAAAGGTTTTGTTTCGTCACTCAGCGTTTGGAGCGCCTCGACGAGGGCTTCCCAGGTCTCTGCGAAGATCACTGCGTTGTCGGCAAAGTCCAGATCCGTAACTTTGATCTCACCAAACGGCGTTCCACAGCTCAAAGGGCCGACCACCCCACCCATAATCCGGTCCATACAAGCACTGAAAAGTGAAGGGGAGAGAATGCACCCCTGTCTCACCCCGGCATCAAGCGGGAAGAAGTCAGTGAGTACTCCCCATACCTCACAGCACTCCCAGTACCTGAATACAAAGAGGCGATAAGCTGGACAAGTCGCTGTGGGATTCCATGTTGGACCACGACCTTTCACAGGGCATCCCTTGGGACCGAATCAAAAGCCTTCTTGAAGTCAACATAGGCTAAAAAAAGAAAACCCACATCGAATTCACGAAGGGTCTCTGTGAGTACTCGTAGCACAAGGATACGGTCTACGGTGGACCGTTTTGGAATGAAACCGGAGTGTTACGGGCGCTGATGCGGCAGCAGCTAGGTCGCAAACTTTGCTCAAAGGATCCTCGCAAGAACCTTGCCCGGTATCGAGAGCACTGTAATGCACAAATAGTTGTTGCACTCATTGCGACAAGAATGCCCCTTCTCCAGCCGAAGGGTATGATCCCCGTGTTCCACACGGAAGAGATGAGCGGATGCAACGACCGGAGCATGGCCTCCCCGCCCGCCTTCCGCATCTCAGCGTAGACACAACAGATGCCCGCCGCCATTCCATCCTTCAGATGCTCAACTGCCTTCCTAGTTTCATTTAGGGAAGGTGGATCACAGTCTACGGGTGGATCGGCGGTCAGAATCTCAGCGTCTCCTACCGAGAGGTCTTGACTAGGCGGAGGAGCCTTATACAGGTCCCCACAGTACTAGAACCATTGGCCTATCACTGCAGATCCCTTGAACAGAATGTCACCGGCAGCTGAACGGACCGCAGGACTCAGAGGAGGCCGAGGAGAGCGAAGGGCTTTTATGGCCCTGCAGGCCAGCTGGGAGTTGCCCGTTTAAAGGCACTCTCAACTATCTCTCACAGTGAGGCGTTCAGTTGCACTCGTAATTGTGAGTGTTTGTTGCCAATTGTTCTACATTTTTGTCTGCGTACCCACTTTTGCATTTGGGGTACCCCTGGGGGTATACGTATCCCACTTTGAGAAACTACTACGACTTGTACTTTTACTGACTGTAACAGCACACACAGACACTTTTAAGTACTACAGCATCACTTTCGATGTGTTTTTTTTTACAGGCTTTACACCAACGTATGGCCAAGCAGGAAAAATACGAAGCTGGAAACTGGAATAATATTCGGGTAAAACAATACACACACATTAAAACTACAACTAGAGTATCACAAAACTGTACTTTTTTACAGGATTTAACAGGACGTATGGCCAACCAGGAGAATGCAGAAGCTGCAAACAGGATTACCACTGAGGTCAAAACAATACACACATTGATTCTTCATTTGCATACAAGGACAAAAAGTACCACGGTATCACTTTCAAAAATGTACTTTTATAGTATTTCACCTGACATATGAACAAGCAGGACAATAATGACAAGTTGAAACACATTTATACTTTACATACATATTTTTATACTTTCATGTACAGAAAGTGGTATAGTGACCCAGAACATCTCCTCTTGCAGACACTGAAACTTCAGTTGAAGAATTTGGGCGATGAAGCAGCAAAAACCAAGGATGTGCAGGTAGAAACACATGGATACTTTATTTAGAGGACCATAGTATAGAGACCCAGAAGTTATCAACATTGTTTGAACGTCATGGGATAGTATTATGTACATGGATGTAAGGTATACTACCCACAACCTGTACTTTTCTACAACCTAACCACACACAGATAATTTAAGTACTGCAGTATTACACTGAGGGGTTTCGGTTTGGTGGCTGCAGGATTCGGTCTCTGCTTTTTGCAGAAGATGTGCTTTTGTTGGCTTCACCAAGCTGTGACCTTCAACTCTCACTGGATCAGTTTGCAGATGAATGTGAAGTTGGCACGATGGTGGTGTTTGCTCTTCTCCTTCATTCGGGTGGCGGGAGTCGAATGGCAACCAGCATTTAGGCGCATTTATCGCACCTACCATGTTGGAGTGACGAAAGCCAGTCTTATTCGACCTTCAAAATACAGTGGATTGTCAGCTGATCCCAGCATTCGCAAAAATTAAGTTGTGCATTTTGTGCATCATGTTGTATAAAATTACAGTATAATGCATCACTGTCCCCAAATCACCACCAGGTGCCAACTAATTAAGGGCAAAGACAGTATTTCAGATTGTGACCTCCATAACTTTAAGCCACCACTTCCCAACATTTTAATAGCTCACAGAATCCAACCCTCGGCACAGAGCCTGCTTGAGTAGGCTCCAACATACCTACGACAAGGAAGCTGTACACAAAGAGAATCAAGTACTCAACTATTTGTTAAGTACACATCAATGAGAAGGAAAGAAGGATAACTGCACAGAACTATAGTCACGGTGTCAGATGAACGTGTCTGTAGAATCGCAATTGCCCCTGCGGATCTGGCAAGAGACCCGTCCCATCTGCGCCATGTCGAGTACGTTTTGGTTTGACACAGTCGTTCCAACGATACCCGTAGATCCACCGAAAGGACGTGGTTTCAAAGGAATCCAGTCTGCGCCTCAGCCCGTCGGTCAGCGACCAGGTTTCACAACCGTAAAGCAGGGTTGACATGACAATGGAGCGGAAGACACGAACCTTGGTTTCTGAGCTCAGATACCTCGAGCGCCACACGGTCTTATTCAGTGAACCCATAATTCCTAGACAAGTGAAGATAAGTGAACCTCTCCACAATTTACTCTAACCTGCCACAGAGATGGATTCAACAGCAGCGTCCAAAAGATAACTAATAACCTGGAATTTAGTTTTAATCCGGGAGACCTGCAGTCCCAGCGGTTCCGCTTCCTCTCTCAGCGTTTTGAGCGTCTCGACAAGGGCTTCCCGGGTCTCAACAAAGATCACTCCGTTGTCGGCAAAGTCCAGATCCGTAAATCTGACCTCACCGAACAACACTCCGCAACTCAAACGAGGCTACAAGAAAACCCACATCGAACTAACGAAGGCGCTCTGTGACTACTTGTAGCACAAGGATACGGCATACTTTCACTTTCAAAAATGTGTTTTTTTACAGGCTTTAGACCAACGTATGGCCAAGCAAGAGAAATACGAAGCTGGAAACTGGAACAATATTCGGGTAAAACAATACACACACATTACAACTACAGCTAGAGTATCTCTTTCAAAAATGTACTTTTTTACAGAATCTAAATGAACGTATGGCCAAGCAGGAGAATGCAGAAGCTGTAAACAGGAATACCACTGAGGTCAAAACAATACACACATTAATTCTTCATTTGCATACAAGGACAAAAAGTACCACGGTATCACTTTCAAAAATGTACTTTTATAGTATTTCACCTGAGATACAAACAAGCAGGACAATAATGACAAGTTGAAACACATGTATACTTTACATACATTGTTTTATACTTTCATGTACAGAAAGTAGAATAGTGACCCAGAACATCTCCTCTTGCAGACACTAAAACTTCAGTTGAAGAATTTGGGTGATGAAGCAGCAAAAACCAAGGATGTGCAGGTAGAAACACATGGATACTTTATTTAGGGTACCATAGTATAGAGACCCAGAAGTTATCAACATTGTTTGAACGTCATGGGAGAGTATTACATGAGAGAAGTATACTACCCACTACCCGTTCTCCTCTCACATTTAAGGTGTTCAAATGCACTCGTAATTGTGAGTGTTTGGTGCCAATTGCTCTACATTTTAGTTTGCATAACCCCTTTGAGGAAAAAAACTAATTGCACATCGATACTTTATTTGCATACCAGGACAAAAAGTACTCCAGAAGCTTTTTCAAAATTGTACTTTTTTGCAGGATCTAACAGGACGTATGGACAAGCAGGAGAAAGCAATGGCTGCAAACAAGAATAGCATTGAGGTAAAAACTATTTGTTAACAAAACTGATTAGACTCCAAGAAATACGGAGACTACAAATCAGGGATGAGGGATACACTAATTTTCTACAATATTTCAAAATGAAATTGCCTCGCTAATGATGGTGCCTATAATTGTGCATTACAATAAAAGAAATGGGCTCAAACTTGGCAATCATCACTAATAGTATGTGTTCACATGGAAGGCAAAGATATAAGAGAATGCGCCTTCCATCGGCGATTTATCTTTGATTAAATCCGGATGATAAAATAATAGCAGCTATATTAGCACACAGACTAAAGACGTGTATTGTCAATATAATTGACTCAGATCAATGTGGATTTATACCAGGAAGGTTATTTTCATCAACATAAAATAATTGATCAAGATAATTAACTGTGTTGTATGAAATTTACATGCTTTTGGACTTGCATTAGAATTCAGTTTATGGATAAAAGTGTTTTATGGCACCCTATCCTCCCGAGTTACAACTCTTGGAACCTTGTCAAGATCTTTTACAGGTCAGAGAGGAACTCGTCAGTATCTCCATTAGTATTAGCATTAGCAATTAGACAAACTAAGAAGTGAGATTCATGAATTGTCACTTTATGCAGATATTATAAAGTATTTGGCTCAGTCTGATCAATATCTACCCCTACTAATGAAAACTATTAAAGAAATGTCAATCATTAACAATAAAACACACAATTGTTGAAGGACAGTTACAAATTTAACTGGGATGTTCAAAAAATGAAACATTTAGGAGTCAGTATTAGTCAGAATTTACAGGAGCTCTTTGAAATGAATTACGGTGTATTAGAAAACAATAAAGAGTGATGGAAATTAGTCTCATATGGTATTCCTAGTCCAACTGAGACTATTAAAATGATGGTTCTCCTTTGGGCTTTCTGTGCATCTCAAATTCTCCTTTTTCAAAAGTGGAGAAGTAAGAAGGGTGAACCAAAGTGGATGAATATGTAGAAGAATGCAGCAAGTATATCATTGGGAACATTACCTTATATGGAAAAGTGTCAATGGAAAGAATATCATGGACAGAAGAGGAATACCAGTACAATGACGCACATGGACAATGGTATTAGACTCCTTGGAGAGACCAGTCATATTTTCATTCCAAATCAATTAGATTGAGTAGTGGATGATTAAGGGCTCTCAGACCATGTCCAAAATACTATGGAATCATTTGAAGAATTAGACTGAAAATTAATATATCAACACAGCAGCAGGAGAGAAGCTATTTAACAAATATTAAAAATAAATCTGTCAATAGTTTGATAAATAAAAGTGTGGAAATGTATAAAATAATGCAGGAATATCTTGCAACAGATAGTGGAAGAGTTGAAAATTAAAATAGCACCTGGTGAATGCGACAAATGTATAAAAGGGAATTTTAAGAGGACTCAATGGAAGTACTGGAGAGAATTTGCTTGGAAAGAGACCATGAGGTCATTATTAGCTCGGCCCAGAGTGGGAAGTGTACAACCCACAACACATACTACTTGTACACAACATAATCACACACACATACTCCAAGTACTACAGTATGACCTTAAACATGTACTCTTTTACAGGATCTGACCCAACGTGTGGCCGAGCAGGAGAAAGCAGACGCTGCAAACAAGAATACCATTCAGGTAAAAACAATACACACATTGATACTTAATTTTTGCATACCAAGACAAAAAGTACTATATTCTCACTTCCAACAAGTACTCTTATAGTATTACACCTGTTGTGGGAAAAATATAATTTTCAAGAAAAGAGAATGCCCGAAATAAAGACAAGGGGTTTATTTCTTTTGCAAAAGAGGTCAAAGGTCATACAGAAGCATACGGCGTGCATGGCCATCTGCAGATGTCTGGCCAAGAGTGCCTTCCTAAATGCAACTCTCCTACTTCACTGGATGCAAATGATTTACATTGTAAAAGCAATGAGCTAATCTCGGTGCCAGTTCGTCTGCGGGAAAGGGTGTACCAAATGGTACAACAATGATGTAAACAGATGTTTAAGGAACCCCTACAGGCACTTCCTGGAGAGGTAGCATGGGAAAGAGCCTGATAAAGCAATGGTATTATGGCTAATCTAATTGTCATTTGTTTGGACAGAACTTACATCAAAGAATGGCTTTCTGACTACACCCGCTGTGTGCATTTACATTGTAAAGAAACAGAATAGCTTTCTTGATGCTATCTTGTCTGTGGGGGGAAGTTGATTGATGTAACACCTATGCTACATGGCATCCTCCTGCTGAGGGGTCAACCAACGTGACAATGCAATGCATGATCTCTTCTGTAAAAAGTCATTTGTGTAGTACGATATTGTTTTACCCAAGTTATAGGTAAGACTATAATATTTCCCTTCACACACCTGACATATGACCAAGCAGGAGAATGCAAGAAGATAAACACAAGGATTACTTTTATTATCCGATTAGTTCATGTATTCTCTAACTGTGAAAGGCTTCCCATCTCATTAACAGCCCAGTTTTGCCAACGTGGTCATTTTCTTGCTAAATCTGGAAACTTTCCAAACCTTTTTTTCTCAAAACGACTGAAGAAAAATGCAAAGAATTCACCATAATAGTAATTTATTGACAGTCCCTCAATAAAAAGCCACCAGTTAGAGCGGCACTTCTCGTGTGAGCTTGCCGCACCATGAGAGAACAGTCCAGGCACGGTGAGGGAGGACTACGAATCTGAATATCAAATGTCCAACTTTACCACGCTGTATTTGCAGACATAAAAGTGAAAGGACATATTGTTCAGAGCTGTGAGTGCAAAGTCAGCAGCAACTGCCGCTGCACATGACCTGCCACTCGTGGAGTCACCACCTCGGAGATTAGCACATAGCTACTTCTCGTTATAAAACATATGACTATGCTCCCGTTAATTACATTATTTTACTGTGCAGTAACTTGTTTCAGACTCAACACGGTGAGACTGACTGGGAAACTAGCCAACCCCCCTTGCTCATCCAATCCGCAGTCAGAAGACAGTCTAGATTTCATTCACGGACTTGGCAGCGAGTCAGATATTTAATTCTTTTCGAAATTGCACATTTCCGCTACTTGGGTGTTGAAAAAAATCATCGCGCTTAGCAAAGGGAGCCGCAGCAAGGAGGCTGAAGAGCAAGACAAGAGCCGCGGTTTGCTGACCCTTGCACATGACCCACTACTTTTACAGAACGTAACCGCACACACATTTCCCCTACTTGGACTTTTAAAAAAATCACAGCGCTTAGCAAAGGGCGCCGCAGCAAGGAGGCTGAAGAACAAGAGCCGCGGGTTGCCGACCCTTGCTCATGACCCAAAGCTCATGACCATAGGTGAGCTTGGGAGGGAAGTTTATTGTTTGTGATGAAATTCCACCACGATTGATCCCGGGAATTACTTAACCACATCAACATTCCTTGACAGTTTCATTACATTATGTCAATGTCCGCCCCATTCAGCGTCTAAGAGGAATCCGTCTCCTTTCCCCTCCGTTCTACTCTCACAGTGAGGCGTTCAGGTGCACTCATAATTGTGAGTGTTTGATGCCAATTGTTCTTCATTTTTGTCTGCGTACCCTCTTTTGGATTTGGCGTACCCCTGGGGTTACACCTACCCCACTTTGAGAAACTACTACAACTTGTACTTTTACAGACTGTAACAGCACACACAGACACTTTAAGTACTACAGTATCACTTTCAAAAATGTACTTTTTTCAGGATCTGACAGGACGTATGGCCAAGCAGGAGAAAGGAAAATCGGCAAACAAGAATAGCATTGAGGTAAAAACTATAACCACATTGATACTTCATTTGCATTCCAGGAAAAAAAGTACTGCGATATCACTTTCAAAAATGTACTTTTATAGTATTTCACCTGACATGAACAAGCAGGACAGTAATGACAAGTTGAAACACATGTATACTTTACATAAATATTTTTATACATTAATTCAGTACTATCGTGACCCAGAACATCTCCTCTTGCAGACACTGAAACTTCAGTTGAAGAATTTGGTTGATGAAGCAGCAAAAACCAAGGATGTGCAGGTAGAAACACATGGATACTTTATTTAGGGTACCTTAGTATGGAGACCCAGAAGTTATCAACATTGTTTGAACGTCATGGGAGAGTATTACATGAGAGAAGTATACTACCCACTACCCGTTCTCCTCTCACATTGAGGCGTTCAAGTGCACTCGTAATTGTGAGTGTTTGGTGCCAATTGCTCTACATTTTAGTCTGCATAACCCCTTTGAGGAAAAAACTAATTGCACATTGATACTTCATTTGCATACCAGGACAAAAAGTACTCCAGAATCACTTTCAAAATTGTACTTTTTTGCAGGATTTAACAGGACGTATGGACAAGCAGGAGAAAGGAGAAGCTGCAAACAAGAATAGCATTGAGGTGAAAACTATTTGTTAACAAAACTGATTACGCTCAAAGAAATACGGAGACTACAAATCAGGGATGACGGATATAGAAGTTTTCGACAAAATTTTCAAAATGAAATTGCTCCGCTCATGATGGGTGCCTATAATTGTGCATTACAATTAAAGAAATGGGCTCAAACTTTGCAATCATCACTAACAGTATAAATTCACATGGAAGGCAAAGATATAAGAGAATGCGCCTCCTATCGGCCAATATCTTTGATTAAATCCGGATGATAAAATAATAGCAGCTATATTAGCACACAGGCTGAAGACGTGTATTGTCAATATAATTGACTCAGATCAATGTGGATTTATACCAGGAAGGTTATTATCAGCAACATAAAATAATTGATCAATATAATTGACTGTGTTGTATGGGATTTACATGCTTTCGGACTTGCATTAGAATTCAGTTTATGGATAAAAGTGTTTTATGGCACCCTATCCTCCCGAGTTACAACTCTTTGNAAGGAAACTCATTTCCGCCGCTTGTATCCGCGATCTCATTCTTTCGGTCATGACCCATAACTCATGACCATAGGTGAGGGTGGGAACGTAGATCGATCGGTAAACAGAGAGCTTTGCCTTCCGGCTCAGCTCTCTCTTCACCACGACGGTCCGGTACAGCGACCGCATTACTGCAGATGCTGCACCGATCCGTCTGTCGATCTCATGCTCCAACCTTCCCTCACTCGTGAACAAGAACCCGAGATACTTGAACTCCTCCACCTGAGGCAAGACCTCACTCCCAACCCAGAGGGTACAGTCCACCCGTTTCCGACTGAGAACCATGGCCTCGGATTTGGAGGTGCTGAGTCTCATCCCAGAAGTTTGACGCTCAGCTGCAAATCGCTTCAGTAAACGCTGAAGGTCACAGCCTGATGAGGCCATAAGGACAACATCGTCTGCAAATAGCAGAGACGAGATCCTAAAGTCCCCAAGCTGGACTCCCTCAACACCTTGACTGCGCCTGGAAATTCTGTCCATGAAGATTATGAACAGAATCGGTGACAAAGGGCAGTCTTGGCGGAGGCCAACGTTCACCGGAAACAAGCTCGACTTACTGCTGGCAATGCGAACCAGGCTTCTGCTTTGATTGTACAAAGACCGAATGGCACGTAGTAGCGGGCCACCAATCCCGTACTCCCGGAGCACCCCCCACAGGACACCACGAGGGAAACGGTCACCCTTTTTAAAAATGGGGACCACCACCCCAGTCTGCCAGTCCAGAGGTACTGTTCCCGACTTTCATGCAATGTTGTAGAGGCGTGTCAACCAACACAGTCCCCCAACATCCAGAGCCTTGAGGAATTCCGAGCGGAACTCGTCTACCCCCTGGGGAGTGATTTCACTACCCCAATTTCCTCAGCCACGGTGATAGAACTGTCCACGTACGTATCCTCAGACTCTGCTTCCTCTACGGAAGGCATGTCAGTGGGATTGAGAAGGACCTCGAAGTATTCCTTCCACCGACCAACTAAATCCACAGTCTAGGTCAGCAAGCCCCCGTCCGCACTGTAAACAGTGTGAACTGGGGGCTGCTTCCCCTTTCTGAGGTGTCAGACGGTTTGCCAGAACAACTTCGAGGCTGACCGAAAGTCGTGCTCCATAGCCTCACCGAACTCCTCCCACACCCGAGTTTTTGCCTCAACCACCGCTGAAGCCGCGTGCCGCTTGGCCTGTATCTGTCAAGTCGGGTTATGTTGGGCACAATCTTATGTAATTAAAGCAGATGTTGAGCCAACAATGCCAATAATTTAAAGGTAACTGAGCAGGTAGATAACTTTATTTATACTTTTTTGTGCTGTGGTAGCACACAGTGCTGATCTATTGTAACGTTATGGCTTCACGTACTTGTGTTTACATGCTGCGAGAGCAGATGAGGAGTGCGTGGTGTGGACATTGTGTTTTTATTTCATACTTTGACAAAGTAAGCTGCGGTTTAAAAAGTGCTATTTTTTGAATAACTGATACCAGTGAGATGTACACACAAAATATCTTACCTGTTTTTGTGACACTGCTGTCGGACCCGTCTTTGGTCTCCCCTCACTTTGGTTGGTGGTTTGGAGTACCCCAACCATAATGTAGGATGTTAGTACAACCACGTCCCCTGAGCTGCGCAAGGCCATTTTTGTACATTTCGGAGGATTAAGTAAAACACGCTTCTAACGTTTGTTTGCACCACTAAAGCTAACAAAACCGCCAAGTGTAATTGAAAACAATAGCGCAGTGAAACTTCCGGTTGCGATACCGGAAGTTCCACTCATAACCAGTTTTATGTCAGCTGCCTCAGGAATAAGGTGGATTGCCCTATCTACACCTAGCAGAAGTTCTTAAACCAAATATTTCACCCCTGCCCGTGTAGGAAAATTTTATGTCCTCACTGCCTCGATTGTTTCAAAAAACTGCATCCACATGCTGAAATGTGTTTTTAAGCGATTTAGAAGCACGCCAAGCCTTTAGGCGGCAGTAGTTAGCCAAATACTGCTCGTCTCCTGACGTCACTTCCACAATCCAGAAAAAAACCCACGTGTGGATGACAGGGCAAAACGCAGAAGAATAGCTCCCTTTTGCAAGAACTATGGCTACTTGTAGACAGTGCCTGTCTAGTTTGTGTGGCCAGACTGGAAAAAAAATCATAATGCATCTCTGGTATTGTTCAGGGGGCCGGGTCATATGTGGAGGCGGGCCGTGTCCGGCCTGCGGCCCGTAGTTTGGGGACCACTGGTCTAGGGCAAAACAATAATATAATTGTTTTTAAAGGATAAAAAAGTCCTATAAAATAATAATAATAATAATAAAAATTTTCCTTGATAAGGAAGGTAAAAGGTGCACTCTAGGTGACACATTTTCCAGGAAGAAATGTTTGCCAGATAACTCACTTTCTGCTTCTCTGTTGTGCTCCTCTCCCTTATCGTGGACTATTTGTATTTAATACCAGAGATATGGAGAGCACGGCTGGATTGCACCAAGATCTGGTTTCTGAGTTCACATAATGTTTTGATTTCTGTAGATCTAAGGGCCAAACACTCTCAGGGTTAATCAGTGTGCAACTAGACAGCTACATTTAGACCTCACACAACAGAACCACACAGGATGTAAAATGCAAGCTTGTTCCAAATGAGAAATAAATTCACATGTACAGTACAACATGCACAAGGACAAAGAAAAGAAACATAGAATAGAAACATATAGAATACTTTTTTTTTACCTCTTAATCTACTACATAGGGATCATGACATACTAGTGGTACTGTCAATGCAGTCACAAAATGTTTATCATGTACATCATCCTTTCGTATTGAAACAACAATTGAGTATATTTTTCTATAGTAACTTCAAATGTATAATCATTCATTCATTTTCTATGCCCCTTATCCTCATTAGGGTCGTGGGTATGCTGGAGCCTTTCCCAGCTGGCTTTGGGCGAGAGGCGGGGTACACCCAGGACTGGTCACCAGTCAATCGCAGGGCACATATAGACAAACAAAGACATACAACCATTCAAACTCACATTCATACCTAAGGACAATTTAGAGTCGCCAATTAACCTAACATGCATGTTTTTGGAATGTGGGAGGAAACCAGAGTACGCATGGGGAGAACACGCCAACTCCACACAGAGATGCCCAACGGAGATTTGAACCCTGAACCTCCTGATTGTGAGGCCAATGTGCTACCCACTCATCCACCGTGCGCCCACTTCAAATGTTGAGATATTTAATTATCAAGCAGGTTTCTATCCATCCAACTTTTTCCACCTATCCAAGGTCAGGTAACGCTACTTCATCCAGCTCCTCCTGGCAAATCCTGAGGGGTTCCCAGGCCAGTTGGGAGACATAGTCTCGTCAACATGTCCAGGGTCTTCCCCGAGGCCTCCTATTGGTCGGAAGTGAACACCTCCGACTCCCACGGAGGGATCCCGACCAGATGCTCGAGCCACCTCATCTGGCTCCTCTCAATGCGAAGGAGCAGCGATTCTACTCCAACCATCTCGTCCGTTAACAAGACCCAAAGGTAGTCAAATTCCACTTATCTCATCCCCGACCCAGAAATGATGATGGTCCAGGTGAGAATCATCAACTCTGACTTGGAGGTGCTGATTCTCAAGCAGGTTTATGCTTTGCAGGTTATGGCAATATCACTGTTCCTTTAAACATAATGCAATATTATACCGTGCATTATTATCAAACAATAAAACTATCTTCATATTATCTGAAGCTAGTTTGATTTCCGATCCCAGTGCAGTGAGGATGTCCATGAGTGTATGGGGTGTGCAGTGCAGCAGGAGGAGCTTGCATACTGACTGGATTTACAGTGTGCTAATGTGCTGGCAGTGAAGACACTCCAGCTGCTTCCACAGCACAAGTGAGCTGGCTGCAGCACCGCCTACGTGGTAAAGGTCAGCGGTTCAGCGTGAGTTTAGCTTTGAGCTAAACAGCATCAAACATTTGTGTCCACTGCTCAAACTACCAACAGCGCTATTAGATATTTTTATCAAATTGTTATAGATGAAGAGAAATGTCTGTCCTATCGTGTTCAGCCATACAGGCTAGAATACGGAAAGTTAAAAGCCATGCAGTAATGACTAGCTGTGCTCCGGTTTCATGCCACGCACTGTCATTGTGTCCGTCTCCATTTGAAGACAATTCGGTCCGAAAAACCAAATTCTGGTGTGTTGTGGTGGAAGCTTGGGACACTGCGGTTGCTAGATTGTGGTCTCATTACACATGTGAGTATAAGCAAACAATTCAGAGAGGCTGATGGAAAGTATACAGCACAGTGGTGCACATCGACTTGACAGGCAGCAGAGAAACAGACTTGTGAGCAGTTTTATCCCCCAAGAAAATATGAACCATAGATGGTATTTTTTTCAGTATCAGTAGCAGTGAGACTGAAATACAACAGAACCATTCTGGGCCACTGTTGCAGATTATCATTTTGCCAAATATAAATTTGAACAATAACACAGCCGTGCCACTAGAGAGTGAATACTTGATGTTGGAATGGAAAGGTCTAAAAAATGTTAAGTATAGCAGATATTAGAGGACGGCCAGATTGTGTAGGCCAAAGTGGAATAAGCAGTAGACCTGGTGTGTGGCCCGGCAGCTTGGAGGAGGTTTAAACAGATAATATGTCTTTCTTTTTGGGTTCACACACACATGCACAAGCCTCTTGTAGTAACAGTGTTTATTCCAGCCGGGCCATGCGGCCATAAAACATGGTCACTGTCAGCGCCCAGGCCGTCCGTGAACTCCTGTTTACCTGACAAAGTGCTCCGACCTGGGTAGTGGTGTTGGGCCGAGGACCCCCTCCGCTGAAGGTCCTGGAGAGCTTTGGCTGATGGGCTGATGTGTGACAGCATTTGTTTACTTACTAACTAGCTGAACTGCAGCTAAAGTGACTGCTCAGATGATTCATGAAAGAGTCTAGCTCACAGAGAGATAAATACAAGCAGAGCCAAGTGCCATAAGGCTAATTTAAACTGCTTTTGGAGTGTAAATTAGTTTGTAGTGGGAGAGCCCATAATGAAATGTGTTCATAATGCACTTGTAATTGTACTTTATGTCATACTGTGTCATTGAAATTGAGCTGAAAGTTTGATCTCAAACAAAAATGTGTTACATTATTTTATACTATAAGGGCTCAACGTTTTTTTTTTACACTTCTTCCCTCCTTTGGTTCCACCTTTTTGGTAAATAGTCACAGGGTGTCAAGTGCATACCAACGCATCAGGCTGTCTTGCATCCTTTCGCCATAATGCCAATTTAGCAAATTCCAGAAAAGGTAAAACAAAAGTCACAGTGCTTGCATGGATTCCTCTAAAAACATTAATGTTAGATTCATCGGAGACTCTAATGAGTCCATAGATGTGCATGTGAGTGTAAATGGTTGTCTATCTGTGTCCTGTGATTGACCGGTGACCAGTCTAGGGTGTACCTCACCCCGGGGTGTACACCAGAGGTCAGTGGATGGATGGCTATCAAAACAACTTAAGGAAAATATATGTAGTATTTATTTAATATGACATGTGGTTGAAAAAATAATAATGAGGTAAAAAAAAAAAGCAAAAACCTAGCGAAAAAATTACAATGTTACGCATGCTGGTCTGTGATGAGGGAAAAAAACACAGAGCTCAATAGATTAAACCTTATCAGCCAGTTAAAATGCCAGTATTGCTACAACACCACCGCGTTTGAAAAGTGCAAAAACATTTTCATAGTGCACAATTTGTACGCTTGAGATGCCGTGATTTTTTTTTTGGTTTATTTTTTTTATTGTTAATAGCAGTAATGTCATAATATTTGGTGAAATGTACAAACATGTTTTATGCTTCTACGTAATGGAATTTATCTACTTGAGAAACATTAGTTGTTTTCTGAATGACTTTAAAATAATGTCACTGTTTGCCAGACACCTAAAATAAAAATCCAATATTATGTTGCACTAAAACTGTCTTAATGTTTTTGCACCTTTGCAGCATATTTGAATCAGAATACAACCAGGAAGGTATCCATTCATTTTCTATATTGTCCTCATTAGAGTGACAGGAAAGCTGGAGCCTATCCCGGTAGAAGACTGCAAAATATAAATTATTCAATTATTTTTTTGTTTTGTTTCACCCTCAACTTATGGAGATATTATTGTTATTGTAAGCCATGTATCGCAATTTGTGAGCCATGTATTGCAATTTGTATCGTATTGTGATGTACCATTAGAATCCCAGCCTTAATACTAACCAAAAAATGTAGGGTACATTTGTAGGGTACAAATGGACAAGATGGCCCAAATACAGTGAAAAACAAATAGCCATGCTAGTGTGGACATGATCGTAACATCCTAAGCTCTCCTATAGAAAGCTCAAGACTGTAATGGATGCCACAAGAAATGACATTAGTAGTGTACATTCAGATGCTGTACTTTGCTGTTGTTCTGAGCTGGTGTTTGTAAGAAGCGGGGATTCAAGACACCCAGGTCCTCCTTTGCCTGAATAATTTTTAAGATATTCACACATTTTCCCCTGTTGGCCGGGACGTTTTCATATGTTACAGTGTTAGACAACCTGAGGCGCTCAACTGCTGATGCTTCTCCATGGAAAAGAGACCTCATGAGCACGAGAGCAAAAGAGATGTGGGTGGGAAGAGGAGTCTAGGAAAAGGAATAAAGGTGAGGTGTGTGACGGTCTGCTGAGGTGACGACAGATGCCGCGGTGGATGTTCAGACAGCGTTCAGCTTTTTATTAACCCCATCTCCACAGGTCTAGACAGGAAGGCCAGACCCAGGCTGCACGCTGCCACGGTCCTGTGGGGAGGAGACGCCTTGTTCTGCATTGGTGCTCAGCATGTCCCTCTAACGAGGAGAAGTGCATGAGTAATGCACGAGCCAATATGTATATAAGCACAGTCTGTGCTTTTATATGGTCAGCGTGGCTTCTCACTTTGACTGGACATCTCTGAGAACACGTTGCTAAATCTGCAGCTTAAAGAACGGCTGAAGATGAGGAGTCGCGGGATGGGGTTCATAGATGGTCAAGATGAGAAACATACGTAGTGGAACACAAACATCCGCCAAGGGTAAAATGTGAAATGAAAACGGGGCGTGGAAAATGTGCAACACCGTGTTTGTGTGTGTTTGTCTGACCAAATGTTGGAAACTGACAGTTTCTGCAATCAACAGTGTGCAGTCTGACCAGAACAAGGCAGCGGATGGCAATGAAACAACTTCATTAAAGACGTAGCTCTCTGGTGTAACGTACAATCTTGTTAAAAAACACCACAAACACTACATATAAACAAGTCAACATAAACAACAAGGCACACTCAGAACAAATCAGGGATTGAGGTGTTTCAAATACAAGCCAAGTGAAAATCACTGTGACAGGTAAGAGTATCCTATACCTTTCCCTGGCAGAGCAAATCTGTTTAGCATGTAAGGGTATCTAGATCATACATACTATCTGCCCTAATGGCTGGACAGGACACACACGCACACACACACGCACACAGTACAAGTCAAGTGCAAAACATGTATAATTCACTGATATGTGAGGAACATTGTGTAACTGTTGGCAGTGCAGTGAACAGTGGTGTAATCTCTGGCATTTAACACAGATGTCTCACTCCCACCCTGTATCAGCGTGATTATGCACCTGTGTTTTAGACATTTCACTGGACCGTCAAAGTGTTTTAGAGTTGTTTTGGTTTGGCTAACATTTATTAGGTCCAAAAAGTGTCCATCACACTGTCTTAATACATACAAATGAGGGCTAAAAAAACGTGTTCAAGTGTAGGGTGCTGTAATTCACTCCTGTTGTTCACTCTTGTGTTTTTAATGCAACTATTTACCCACCATGTCACACTTCATTAGTTACATTTTCATACCCTATGCTGAATGTGCCTTTCAAAGACCATAGTCATTAATTTAACAATATGGTTACTATTGTGGTTGTAGTTTACATTGTTGTAAAAGTGCATCTCACTTCTATTGCTACTACTAAAGTACAACATACTACCCCTACTTATTACAAATATTGTAAGACCTAAAAGTCTAAAAGCAAAATGTTGAACGAGTCAAAAACACGTTCCTTTCTCCTTGTAAAATGAAAATGATGTTGAACAGATGTGGGTTATTAGTGGTGTGTTTTAATTGCCGGGAAGTTGGAAGATTGGATTTGATTTCTGATGGAGATACCCTCCGATGGGATGGGAAACACTTTTATACACATGCTGTAATCTGGGACTCAGTGCTCAGATATGGGTTTTTATTTTTCTCAAAGCAAAATTTAACCACCTAAACCAGCAGATGTCAAGGCCTTAAAAAAAAAAATTCAATTCAGAGAAAACTCTGTGTTTTTATGGTCAACGTTGAATATTTACACCACAATTTTGCCTTGATTTGCGTGCATTCTCTGGCTAGCACACAATATCAAGTCAAAAAAATAATAATTGAGCACAATCACAACATGTAAAATGCAACCCAAAGTGCTTTACAAAGTTAAAAACAATGCCTCGATAATGCCCTCTCCAATACCATCACATACTAATCACAAATACACGCAGTTACACATTGAATTTAAATATGGAATTAAAATATGGATGTAAAATATGTCTGAGCACAGAGGAGCCAGGTGAAGAAACACTGTCTATTTCAGGAGCCATCAGACCACAGCCACCAGGACACTGGCACGGGGGCCCACAGCAGCCATGGCCGACATAAACCTGAAACTAACATAAACCATAAACTTTGAGATTTCAAAACAAAACAAAAAAACACAGAAAGAGTGGGTGCTA
This sequence comes from Oostethus manadensis, assembly GCA_024372805.1. NCBI lineage: Eukaryota > Metazoa > Chordata > Actinopteri > Syngnathiformes > Syngnathidae > Oostethus > Oostethus manadensis. Next base: position 480,071 of record QODF01000089.1, read on the forward strand.
TTATTAAAAATAAATACGTACTGAAAATAAGAATAAAAATTTCATTCCCACTGTGGAAAGCCTTCTCCAACACATCCCAAAGATTCTCAATGGGGTTAAGGTCTGGACTCTGTGGTGCGAAAATGATGTCTCAAGCTTCCTGAACCACTCTTTTACATTTTGAGCCTGATGAATCCTGCCATTGTCATCTTGGAATATGCCCGTGCCATCAGGGAAGAAAAAATCCATTGATAGAATAAGATGGTCATTCAGTATATTTAGGTAGTCAGCTGACCTCATTATTTTAGCACATATTGTTGCTGAACCTAGACCTGACCAACTGTAGCAACCTCGTACCTATTTGCCTAATTAAATCCAGGTGGCGCCTTTTTTTTGGCCAGGCAGTGAACAGTATTTTGACATATGCAAACTGATCCAAGATCCCTGGTATGTGATAAATAGGCCCAACACCATAGTAGCAGAAACATGCCCATATCATGATGCTTGCACCACCATGCTTCACTGTCTTTGCAGGGGATTATTGTAAATAGATTAGCTTCACACACGCATCTTTTAACTGTCACAGTACTTAAAGGTAACTCCAGAGTGTCTTTGATAATCCTGTAGCTGATCATTGGCTAAACCTTTGCCATTCTGGTAATTCTTCCATCCTTTTTGATAGTTGTCGTCTGTTTTCTGCCACGTGTCTCTGGTTTTGCTCTCCATTTTAAGGCATTGGAGATAATTGAACAGCCAAAAATCTTTTGCACCTCTTCATAAGTTTTCCCCTCTCCAATCAACTTTTTAATCAAAGTACGTTGCACTTTTGAACAATGTCTTGAAGGAACCATTTTTCTCAGGCTTTCAAAGAGAAATGCATGTTCAACAAGTTCTGGTTTCATGCTTAAATAGGAGCCACCTGATTCACACCATTTTTTTGCACAAAAATTTTCAACTAGGGGTTACCCAACCGTAAGAACGTGCTTATCATTAAGGCTGGGTCTTGTTTGTTTTCTGAGAATCTACTGCACCTACTGGTAACTTGCCATGTAGCAATACAAATACATTATTAACATGGATTAATCTGGTTAGTCACATTGGACTGCTGTTATTTTGAACACTACTATATGTGTTTTCCACTCAGGGCTTCAGGACCGATGACTAAAAGTTCAATTTTATCCTGGTTAAGCTGTGAAAAGTTCTCTGCCGTCCAAGATGTATTACTTAAAATACAGTTAAAAAGAGTTTTGATTAATCTTGTGCTATCAGTAGACATGGAAATGATGTACAGTTGTGTACAGCTTGGCTGTGATAATGAATTCTCATGTCTCCTTATGACATTCCCAAGATAAAGCATGTAAAGATGAAAAAGAATAGGGCCTAAAAATGAACCTTGAGGGACACCACATGTAAATTTGTGGGTCTTTGAGTGGCTCAAATCCATACTTACCAGGAACTTTCCATCTGAGGACGTGAACCACTTGTGCATAGAACCTGAGAGGGCCACCAGGTGAACTGTATCTAAGGCTATGCTTACATCCAGTAGCGCCAAGACTGACAGTTTTTCCAAATTATAACTGCAACTAAGATTTACAATCTTGAAAAGGGAAATATTTGTACTGTACTGTAAATATTCACCCTAATTTCAAACTGAAACTTCTCAAAAATATTACAATGATTATTATTTATTGAGTTAATGAAGTTGATTAAAAACCTGTTAGTGTTTTTCTACGCGCTTGAAGGTACGCGGGTTAACCCTTATTCGTATTCTTCCACCCAGACTGGCAGACTCAAGTGGTAAAGGAAAGCAAGCTTATGTGATTTTTTGGGCTATGTCAAAACCATGGAACATAGAGTTTTCCTAACACTTGTGAACGTCACTTAAAATCTGTGAAAAAGATAAAGCACACTTTAATTTGAAAAGGCCTTATACATTGAAGAAGAATGTAACTGGTTTAATTAATATGTGCATTTCATCAAGATTAATGTTTGGCTACATTATACTCTGCTGCTTTTACATGTGTGTGTGGTCATGGTAATGTGAGTGTGTGTATATACGCTACAACCAAAGCGTCTTTTTCCTGGCTGGAGGTAAATAGTAACTCCCTTGATGAGTTTGTTTCACTTGTGATCTAGTGCAACGACCCTTATTTGTGATGTGAAGAGTTATTTAGGCCAGTCGTTGCAGTGAACGCATCATGAGCGGCTTTGTGTGTGTGTATGTGTGCGCGCGAGGGGGGGAGTGACAGTTTGACAGTTCCCTACATTTTTTTGTATTCTGCCTGCTGTGTTTTTGCTGATCTTGGCGGCACGGTTGTGGCTGACAGCAACCTATTTTGTTCAGCGATTGTTTATTGAACACCTACTCGACCACCTCCTGGTCCTTTTTATAGTGTCTTGCTATGATATGAAATACACGACTTTTAAAAATTTCCTGAACACATTAGGTGAATTTGCGAAGTATCAGTATCGCCAATACCAGCCTGAATTTTACTCTGTCTCAGATTGGAAACTAAATTAAAAAACAAAAACAAAGACAGTGTGTTGGAGTGAAATGTCCGTCCATCCCTTTTCTAAAACACATGTTCTTGTGAATAATGAAGAATAATGAAGAATTTATCAGTATTTATATCAGGGGCATATTTAGTCATTTGGGCCCAAGGCAAAGGTTCTGTGTCTATGTTTGTGTGTGTGAAAAACATTGGCCCCTTCAATAGTTTGGATACAAACTATTTATTTTCCTCTTGCAATTTGCTCTTCTCCGCTCCACTGAGGTAACCTGCTTCATTTTTCTCCAAACCACGCCAAGAAGTTTGGTTTGCTCTCGTTTTGCGTAATTATTCTGCACATGCGCAGTAACATGAAACAGCCCATTGCATGAGAAGAGAGGCAGTATCTGTCAAAACAATTATGACAGAATACACATTTTATGTAGTTTTAAGCATGTGAATTAAGACTAAAACTAATACGTAATTTAAATCAAAGAAAAAAAATATCAGTTTTGCCTGAGACATTTGGGGGGCCCTTGTATACCTCGGGACCCAAGGCAATTGCCTGTTTTTGGCTAATGGTAAGTCCACCCCAGATTTACATACATTTTGATATTTTTTCTGTAATTGTACTATAACAATTGTAACTATATAAACCTTTTATGTTTTTTGGAACTATTAATTACATTTACATTTTTTATTTCTAATGGAAATGAATTCAGTTAAGGTTGGTTCGCTGAGAGTAGGACTTTTTGGATTTAATGACACTAACCACGATTCTACGGTCATTTCAAAACACAATATTGTCGATTGTGAGCACAAACCTCCTTCCAAGGTTTCTAATTCTTGATATTTCCATCCAAAGAGTGATAATATCTGTTGTAAAGCAATGAAAATTTCTAACTAAATTGTCTTCTCGATGTGGGTGTAAACAACATTGTGCAAAATTTTAAAACATCTGCAAAATATTTGCAATTGGGCAGGGCAAAGTGTGGCTTGAGGAACTCGTTTGGTGAATTTAGCATTTTGCACAAAAGAAAAGGTCTGGTTATCCAGTGCAATACACACATTTTCTGATGGCTTTCACTTTGGGAATTGGAAGTATTGAAGGAAAAAGTCTTGGTTCTGTCTCGCATAATGCTTTGTAGTCATTGCAAATCGCTGGTTTAATATTTGAAGGGGACACTTGGAAATAATTCTAAATCACAGACAATGTTAGTCCGGCACAGAGTGAGCAAGCTTGTTACTGCAGCCTCAAAGGCCTGTTTACACTGTATTTTTTATAATAGTTTGAAAACCACTGTCTTAATGTAACATGAATAGAATTTAATTAAAATACATATTGCCACGTTTTTATTAATGTAATTTTTTTTTTTTTGTGGCAATTTTATTTTTGGCAGGTAAAAAAAAAAAGACCTCTGCTGATTTTGATAGGTCAATTACACCCAAGCTTCTAAAGCAGAGGCAGCACTGACCTTCATAGTAAGCGTGTCTATCTTCATGTAAACATGCGTAGACTTGACCTACTCATGCATTGTTCAATGTTTTAAGTTAATTTAATGAAATTCCCTTTTATGCTTTTGTGCCTATTTAATGCCCTCCTATTCTTCACAGCGTAAGAAGGTATTTCATTAAACTACAACAGGAGTGTGTTTACTCCCAGTTAAGTGGAGGTCATCTATTTTTTGTTTTATTTTGCCCCTCCCCTCAACCCCAATAAATCTCTTTCCATCAAGCAGAGACAAGGGGCTTTAGGGTGCAGGCTGTGAGACCCCCGCTCTCGGTGGTCCTCTTGCAGGGAAAGTCGGAGCTAACAAAATAAACTCTTCTTTCTGGCATTGAGGGTGGGCGATGCCATTCTGCAGTGAGGGAACGCGGGACTCTGGTGAGTGTTACAGAACTGTCACTACCCCCTTCCCTCAGGTCTGCCTACCCCCTGCGACCCCCACTTCGCTCACCATCAATGTCCCTCCGGAATGGGCTGGGCCAATGAAATGGGGTGGGGTCAGAGTCCAGATCATTCTCTGCATTTCCAGTCAGCAGTGAGGTGGCAGGTACGTGCACGAGCCCAAGTTCACATGCAGGCATCGAGCACACACTAGTAGATGTCGCTGCAAGAGTGCAGGCCACTGGGGCAACCCGTCACTTTGAGTGTCAGATTAAAAAGGACACAGAGCTAATCCAAACCAGTCCCACTCAGCACAGGTTGAGTCACACTCCGCAACAGGCTCTCATCCTTTTTTCTGTGTTTTATGTGCGTTTTTGTGTGAGAATGCGTGAGAGAAACCAGCTGGGTAATGTTTCAGCTGTGCAGGCCTTAGTGGACTTGGCATGCCCTGACACAGCCCATTTTGTGATGAAGCCGTGATTGCAATGATGGGCCTGAAATTGTGATGTTGGCTCCTTGTGCTTGCACAGCAGCAGAGTGCGCCTTCCTATGGGTACTCATCATCTCTTGCTCTCTCACCTAATTACATCTAGGGGTAATTTGCTGTAATAGTTTACTAATTTCACTCGTTTAGAACACATACCAGGACCAAGTGGGTGGTGTCCAAGTGATCCTCAGGATACAAAGCTGTCAGATGGACAGGCTTTTTAAAAAGATTTAATCGCATTAAAACACCTTTTTTTCTAGTTTGATAAATTCTGAAATACGCACCTGAAGTCACGGTCTATTCCTGAAACCTCTTCTTATTAGCAATAACGAAGCTGACCTGAACTCCCACTCAAACAAAATGCAAACCAAATGTGTATTTAGCACAAGCTTTCCCAGAATAAATACTGTATGACTCATTCAAGATACTCAGAAAATTCAAACTCCATCAGCATAAGATTTTTCCATTTCTCCTTCACCCAATTCAAATCTAATCTCATCAGTTTTCTCTTTGTGTACATGCGTGATAGCACAACACATTCATATTGTAATGCAAAGCATGTCAGTGTAAAAGGCAAGGACCATGACGGCAGTACCTGCGTGTCCCCTGTGTGCAGAAAACAAACAAACACTCTATGCCCTCTTACTTTATCCCTCCTCTACATGCTAAACGTTATCCTTTGGGCTCCTAATTGCCTGTAATTTGCTCGTTGAAAGAATCCCCAGCTTGTCTGGATCAGTGACGTGTGGTAACCTGAGAAACCTTGAGGGGGAGGAAAAGTGGGGACAGGAGGAGGGCTGGCGGGCTGGACGCTGAGCTACGGAAAGTGTATTAAGAGGACACGATGAGGAAGAAGAGAAGATTAACAAGTGAGACTGGGTGAGCGTCAACTATAGGAAATAGACACACAATTCCTTCTATACTTAACACATGGAGACAAAGATCTGTTTTATTATTTTTTAATACCTGATCTGCCTTATTCTGGACTTTTCAAAGAAATTTCTCATTCATGTCAACTGTAAACATAAACATAGACTACATGCAGCACTGTCCTTTATCTTTGATTGTTTTATTCTACTTACCCCTTGACATATCCTTGCCTTACTTATTACTTTAACCCTTGTCTAACTAAACTTGACCCTTAATTTATCCTTAACTTGCAGCTGACTGTCCCTCAACTTAAATTACCCTTGATTATGCAAAATATACCCTTCACTCACGCTTAACCTTGTTTGACCTACTTCTGACACACTTTGGATTTTCTTTTACTTCACCTTTACTTACCCTACCCCCCACCCTAACTTAAACTTTAATAAACTTTTACTGACCCCAAACCTATCCATAACAGGGCAGGGACTTGTTCTTCACAACCAGAGGGGCCTCGTTCGGAGTCCCACTGTAGACAAAAGGAAATTGCAACTAATTTTTGGAGAGTGTGCTTCCATAACATCATGGTCTGGGGCTGCATGGGCGATGCTGGCACGGGGGAGCTGCAGTTCATTAGGGAAAACAATAATTCGAATATTGTGAAGCATGAGCCCCTCCCTTGGGAAACTGAATTGCATGGCAGTTTTCCAACATAATAAAAAGCCCAAACGCACCTCAAAGTTGACAACGCCTTGCTGAGAAATCTGCGGGTAAGGCAATGGAGTGACCAAGTATCTCTTCAGACCTGAACCCAGCTGAGCATCTGTGGGGTGTCCTCAAGCAGAAGGAATTTGGAGGAGTGCAAAGTTGTCTCAAATCCAGCAGTCCCACCAGTGATGTGATCAAGGTAATTCCAGCAACAACGTGTGAAGCTCTGGTGAATTCAATTTCCAAGAGGAACTTGGTGACTGTCGGGGTGTTATTTCTTGTCTAGAGCGCTCAAATAATGTTAAAACCCACGTTTAGAAGGTTGTTAAGAGCTGTTCTATGCTTTAACTACGGAAATATTCCATGTATAAATAAAGAATCCTACGTTGCTTAAAGCATAGAACGTTGTTAAGAGCTGTTCTATGCTTTAACTACGGAAATATTCCATGTATAAATAAAGAATCCTACGTTGCGGGAATTTACTTATCACGGCCAAGTCTGGAACCAATCAATTAACCAAGATAAAACTAGGGATTTGTCACGATACGGTGTTGCCTGATGACCCCAAAATGCAGAGATGGGAACCCTCCATCCATCCATTTTCTATGTCGCTTATCCTCACAAGGGCCTCAGGGGTATACTGGAACCTGTCCCAGTTGACTTTAGGTGAAAGGCAACCTACACCCTAGACTGGTCGGAGACAGGAACCCAGTGCAAGTAAAATGATATTACTTTAATTATAATAACCTGCAGAGCGGGAAAAATGAAACTTGCAGAAGCATGTATGTAGCCAGAAGACACACAGATGGCTCAAGACTTTGACAACATATGCACAAGCATGCAGAGCAGAAACAAAACAAGCTTAATGCTCCAACAAAGGGAGACTCCACCAATTGAACTACACAGGAGAACTCAAATTAGCGCAGTGCTTCTTAAATATTGGGGCAAGCCACCCTGGGGAGGCGCGGTAAACTGTCAGTGGGGGCATGAAAGGTGGTTAGGACTTTCAATATTAGTACCTACCTGCCAACATGTATGAATTTGTCATACTGGGCATGCAACGTGACTCTTGAATACGCTTGTATGCTTCACTGCTTTCCATTTTGTTGCATTTTGATGGTTTCATTTTTCCATTTCAGTTTGTACAGCCGGCCTTTCAAGTTCAGTTTGTACAGCAGGGCCGGCTCTACACTGAAGCTCGCGGGGCAATTCCCCTCTAAATAAATGGCTTGCCACTCTAAATCAAAATTTTAGAGGTGAAAACTCCACCAGAAAAAGCACAAGACAGCTGCCTTCATCTCTCATCATCGCAGCGGTGCTGCATGTGTCTTCAAAGCACAGAGAGCCCCTTTCTCCTCTCTCCTTTTTAAACATCCAATCACTGTTTAGTATGCAAAGGAGCCAAGACTGTGTTGTCAGCTTTCAAGACAAAACTGACTTTGAGGAAACAGAGAAAGCGACAAATTAGTCAACTAGTAAATAACAACTAAAAGAAAGATAAATATAACTCCTATGTCATACATTTGTTCAGTCAAATGGGGGAATAG
>QODF01000089.1:488588-583757 GCA_024372805.1 Oostethus manadensis
TGCTCCCTCGGGGGATTCCCTTGTTCTGCTGGGTGACTTCAACGCTCATGTTGGCAACGACAGTGAGACCTGGAGAGGTGTGATTGGGAGGAACGGCCCCCCTGATCTTAACCCGAGCGGTGTCTTGTTATTGGACTTCTGTGCTCGTCACGGATTGTCTATAACGAACACCATGTTCAAGCATAAGGGTGTCCACATGTGCACTTGGCACCAGGACACCCTGGGCAGCAGTTCGATGATTGACTTTGTGGTTGTGTCGTCGGACTTGCGACCACATGTTTTGGACACTCGGGTGAGAAGAGGGGCGGAGCTGTCAACTGATCACCTGGTGGTGATTTGGTTCCGATGGTGGGGGAGGATGCCGGTCAGACCTGGCAGACCCAAACGCATTGTGAGGGTCTGCTGGGAACGCCTGGCAGAGTCCCCTGTCAGAAGGAGTTTCAACTCCCACCTGCGGGAAAGCTTTGACCATGTTCCGAGGGAGGCAGTGGACATTGAATCCGAGTGGTCTATGTTTCATGCCTCCATTGTCGATGTGGCCGATCAGAGCTGTGGTTGTAAGGTGGTCGGTGCCTATCGTGGCGGTAATCCCAGAACCCGTTGGTGGACACCAGTGGTGAGGGATGCCGTCAAGCTGAAGAAAGAGTCCTATCAGGCCGTCTTGGCCCATGGGACTCTGGAGGAAGTTGACAGGTACCGGAAGGCCAAGCGGTCTGCAGCTCTGGCGGTCGCTGAGGCAAAAACCCGGACATGGCAGGAGTTCGGAGAGACCATGTAAAATGGCTTCAAAGAGATTCTGGACCACCATCCGCCGTCTCCGGCGGGGGAAACAGTGCACAGTCAACACCGTGTATGGTGGGGACGGTGTGCTGCTGAACTCGACTCGAGATGTTGTGGACTGGTGGAGGGAATACTTTGAAGACCTCCTCAATCCCACCGACACGCCTTCCAACATGGAAGCAGTGCCTAGGGACTCTGAGTCGGGTTTGCCTATCTCTGGAGCTGAGGGGGACCGGAGGGTGTGTTCTAACTATCGTGGGATCACACTCCTTAGCCTTCCCGGTAAGGTCTATTCAGGGGTTCTGGAGAGGAGGATCCGCCGGAAAGTGGAATCTCGGATTCGTTTTCGTCCTGGTCGTGGAACTGTGGACCAACTCTATACTTTCGGCAGGGTCCTTGAGGGTGCATGGGAGTTTGCCCAACCAGTCTACATGTGTTTTGTGGACTTGGAGAAGGCATTCGACCGTGTTCCTTGGGGAATACTGTGGGGAGTGCTCCCCACAGATACCCGAATATGGGGTATCGGACCACCTAAACCAGGCGGTTCGTTTCATGTATGACCGGTGTCAGAGTTTGGTTCGCATTGCCGGCAATGAGTCGGACCCGTTTCCAGTGAGGGTTGGACTTCGTCAGGGCTGCCCTTTGTCACCGATTCTGTTCACTACTTTCATGGACAGAATTTCTAGGCGCAGGAGGGGTTTCAGTTTGGTGGCCGCAGGATTCGATCTCGAGTGAAAACGATGTAATACATATGCCAAACCTGGTAGTGGCGCTCTGACACTCTGAAAGCGGAAACATGTGACAGACAGGCAACCAAACACTGGGCATGTGCAGTTGGGAAGACGGCCTGTAAACAGAAAATATGGCGGCAAGTACGAGTGGCCGAACTGGACCGACGATGTAGTAGAAGTGTTGCTCAAGTCAAACTGGATAATAATACCAGAATAAAGTGATATGCTGTGTCTTTCAGCATTTGTTGTTCTTCTCAAAAATGAAGAAGAAGCAGATTTTTTTTTTGTCTTGTCCAGCATCATAACAGTTGAATGGGAGTCAAGCTGCCTTTAAATGCTGAGCAAAATTTCTTTGCCAAGGGAGACTTCATAATCCAAATGAGTCTGTCTTGGCTTTTGACTGCGTTTATTTTGTTGCGCCACATTTCGATGCCAAACCCGACCTAAAAAAGGGACGGGTGGGGGGTGGGGTGGGGGATATAAGAAAGGGCGCAGAAGAACCTCACAAACATATTTCAACCAGTCTAGTATATTCTGCCATATTATAAGATATATTATAGAAGAAGCAGATTTTGCTGCAATAGCGACAGTAGGCTCACTAGCTTCAGCAGGACAATAACAATAATGTATGGCGCCATTGTTGTTTCGTTTTTGCGCTTTTAGCGCATGTGTGTTTGTAGAGGCGTGGAGCTATGATGCAAGTGTTTTCATAGAAGCCAGGGCGAAGCCGCGAAAACGGCATCTTCAAATCTTTCCACTCTGGGACCCGATTTCAAAAGTGTTTGTTTGCAGACCCTGAAAACGCCGGCTTTGTGTGGATGATACGCCGTTTTGATCAAGTATTTATGCGTTTAGGCCTCGGATCGTCTTCGTGTGGATGGGGCTTTATACATTACAGAAGGATTGTCACCTTATTGTGATCGGGAGTAAGCGTGCCTGGGTGACCCCAGCAGAGCTGAGTCTTCAGGTGGGACACCCAAGTGGGACAGGTCTCAGGGTAGAGACCTGACAAAGTGCAATCCACTTCTCCAGGTTGATCACAACTTACATGCATTCACCTTTGACCTACCCACCAAGATGCTGTCTCCCTTGGTTAGATACTGTATAGGAAGTGAAAACTTGTTAACGTGCTGCAAGCGTTATACCTCGCTCTCTTTCTGCTCCCACATTGCAAGCCCCGCTCCACGTACCACACATGCACGTACTAGTTTAGTTTATTATCAGATAAAAGCATTTTTGGCAAAGTTTAGGTACTAAGGTGAGCTAATCTAAAGCCTGTCATTACCACACATTGACTGTAAATGCTTTTCAGTATGTGGACATGAAGGACTAAAGATAAGACAGTCATAACTAAAAGCGATGAGCCAATTTTATTCAGGCCAAACAAAAATTTGTATAAAGTTTATCTTTGAATTTTGACAAATATAGACATTAAGTGTTCAATCTGTTCTTTACAGCCTATATTGGCATGCTAACTGGTGGTCTTCTTATATTTTTTGTTTTAAAAGTACAATTTGGAGATGAGATACAAACAGCACCTTCAACATTACCCTTGACTTTCCCTCAAGTTCAGTTCATCTGACACCAAGCCCAAACCCCCAACTTTTGTTCAAGTTAAGTCCCCACAATGTGACTGTTTTAACAGATTTACATCCCCCACCAACAGACAGACGCACACACGCAAACACAACATTGTGATCAGAGCATCGTGCGGTTTGGAGGACAGGACGTAAGGTCTTGATTGTTTGCTTTGATTTCCTGTGGTGAGGGATGATGAGCGCCTGCCAGCAGACTCTGCTCACCCGTCTCTCGGCCAATTCCGATGCTTCCCAGCATGCCGCAACCAGCAGAAACACAGAGCCAGACGCGCATGTTCCCACTGTTCCGAAATCCTCCAGGCTCCAAACCTCCCACTGGCCCAACATTAGTCCTGTCCTTGCGTTGCCTGCCACCCCTGCTGCAGTGCTGCAAACGATCTAAAAGGTTGGACCGCCAACCTGTTTGAGTGTACAGTTGATTGCTTTGTGGTTCCACTGCTCCGTTTCAGGAGGGGTCAACTTCTTCATGTTTGACAGTTGGAATCATGAGCAAATTGTGTCATTTCCGACTTGGTCTCGTGCTTACTGTTTTACATAAGTTTATGTGCATGATCCTTAGTTGCACAAACGTTTATTACCTTTTGCTTTTCAAGAAAATAGTCCCTCTAACCTCGCCCCCCTACACATTCTGCTGACTCATCAAACGTAAACTTTTTCATCTTTTGCTAAAAGTCGTCTCTTTCACATTTTGCCCCACTGTGGAATGGACCTGGTCTACAAGTTATATCTGGCTGTCTACATCTTCTCTTTCCCCTGCCTAACAAGGACCACCCAGAAGAACCGCTAAGATGTGCCTCTCTTACTTTCCACCACTCCATCCATCCACTTCTTCTCCCCATCCCCTTCGCCGAATTGGATTGGATGGTGTTTTACCTCCATAATTACGGAACACATTTATTTTCAATGATCAACACATGGGCGATTAATCAACAGTAAATATATTCACGTGTAACAAATAAACAGAAAAACTAAACAAAGCAGAATCTTGCGGATGTTCTGTTGTGTCAGCTGAAAGAGGCGCTTTGTTCCCAATTATACTTCTATTAGCCTCATCTGTCGAACAGGGGAGTTGAGCATGTAAGGCTGGATCTATTCTAAAAATGTCCCTGGGGTTCAACACAGAGACAAGCTCATCATGACTGGAGTGATACATTGTGCGTTTAACCCAAACCCTATGGTCGGCCAGCGACGGCAAAGTCAAGGTGAATCACTTTACACATGGAGGACCAAGACTATGTGTCACGATCTGTATGTTTGTCTTCGTGACAGTTTTGGTTTCATTCTAGTTGGTTTTCCTGGGTTGTTATTTTCATGTGTTTTCTGGGCCGTTTCTTAGTTTATTCACTCAGTTAATTACGTGCACCTGTTTTCCCTGCTATTTATGTTCAGGTGCGTCCGCCGGTCGGGCGTCGGCTCATTGTCATTTGTTAGTTTTTCCCTCTTCCCGTGCCGTTGCTTTGTTCCTGCCGCTGCTTCGCAGCCTTGTGATTACAGATTCCTGCAACTTACCTGCCTGACGTCCAGCTCTCTGCATCCTCGGGGTTGTTGCACCATGCCGCGCCGAGCGAAACGTGACACTATGCTCCTCATACATGAAAAAAGACAAACAGAATCCTACATGAGCAGCACTGGAACAAATGTCTGTCCTTTTCACAGTGTTATTACTGTATAATGGACACACCCTTACTGTAAAACCTGTTTTCTGTATGATGTTGTTATTCAGAAAAACATCATGGTCAAAATTAAATTCTACAGCAAATCATTTCTTAATGAATGTTTGATTTTTCCTCCCACTGCCAGGAAGAGTGAGAAGTGAGCGACCAACCCACTACCTTGATGTTCATACACCATTACTTACTTATTTGGTTCTTTTTTTACATGAGATTACAAACTAATATAATTAGCCTATATTTTCCTAATTAGGAAAAAACACTTATTGAAAATGTGTAATGATGGTGTGTGTAGATCAGATCAGATTCCCCCCAGAAGACATACTGTATTGTGTTTCATTATTGTATTGTTTGTAATCTTTGGTATTAACCAGAATAAATGCATTTTTGGTAACTAAATGTGTCTTCATTTTACAGTAGACAATTAGTCCAGTTTTTGATTCACAGTATTAAAAATGAATGCAATAATTTTTTTTTACAGTGGTCTTATATTAGCAGTAATAAATACAGTTACTAGCACAGCACTGTTAGAAGTACTGTACTGTACTGAAGTTACTGTAAGAAGTATTACAGTACTGATACTATTAGTAATAATACAGTAGTTATTAATATCAATATTACCATATATGTGATTTATAGTACTCATATTGTAGAATATACAACAGCAACTTACTTGCCACTTGCTGCCAGCAAGTTATTGTAGATTCTAGTTATTTTAAACAGTGAAACATTTTGGTGATGGAGACCAACTCCCTCTAAAGAGGTTAAGACAGTGCCTCTCAAATAGAGGGGCGGCCCACCTGGGATGACACGAGACACTTTCAATGTTAGTGTATACCTGCCATCATATACAAATTCATCATACTTAACACACAATTTGACTCTTGGATATGCTTGTATGCTTCACAGCTCATTTGCGTGGTGTAGTACAGAAAAATAAATGGATATTATCAGTTTCTCAATAGTATTTAAAATTGGGGAGGGGGCGCAAAAACACTTCTGTCAAAAACTGAGGACCGCTGGGTTATGGTAACATAAAATTAGAGTTATATTATATATATTATATTATTAAAGTGTTAATATTGTACGTCTATCTTTCATTTTTAATTGCCTTTTTCTTGATATTTTTGTAGTAACTCATTACTTTCTGCAGTACAGTACTTTTTAATTGATGCTAGGGTCTAATACAACAATGTCTTCCAAACAATACATAGAGGAGGTAGTAAGTACTCTATAAAAATGGCAAATTAGTTGCAACGACTGTCAAAGGCTTGATCATCTTGATAAATCTGCTGCCAGTGTAGTGTAGGTTTATCAGTGTAATTGTTTGATCAACTTTTAAAGTTTTTCCAATGAAATATATATTTGTAATAGTTAGGCCTGCGACGATATTCAAAATAACTCAATTAACCACATGATAAATAAAAACACACTTGATCCTTTTGCCAGCTTTGATATATTGTCACGTGCATACGTGTTTGCTTTCTTCCTCTTTTTCTGCCAAACAGGCTGGATGACAGAAGAGTTCACTCTGTGCATCTGTCTCACCTGGGTGCATTGGTTGTAGTAGAATGAACAAAGTGCATCAACCTTCCCGGTTAGCCATTCAGTCTCTTTGTAGCAGTGGGGAGAGGCGGGCGCTAGCAAGTGCTGCAGCACTGTGTGTATGCATTGTGCGTGTCTGTCATTCACTACCCGATCAAATACTTTCTTCATGCCTGTCGTATATAAAAAGCGATCTTATTTCAATTTCAGCCAGTTTGCTTGTCATTATTTTGTGACATGAAAAAGTTTGTGACAAAGACAATTAAATAAATCCTACAAAACGGCGGAACTTACGTATCCGCTCCCGTGATTCCCAAAGTATAACACCTTATTGTGCCCCAAACCCATTTTGCATTTTTGCATCCAAAACATGTACTTTGACCAAACCAACAACACGTTAGACCTCATTAAACGTAAACAGCGTATTCCACACACAATGTTGCAATAAGTCAATCTAGGAAGTGTATATGCAAATGAGTTGACACACAAAGTGAACTTCAGAGCATTCCCAGGTTATTTCTATTTATATTATAAAAAAAAAAAAACAAATAAAAAAAGAAAAAAAAACAAAAAAAAAAAAATAAAGAAAAGTAAAAAAAAAAAATAAAAAATAAAAATTATAAAAAAAAAAATTTTATAATAAAAAAAAAATTAAGAAAAATAATATTTTTAAAAAAATAAACACACACAAAATATAATAAAAAAAAAATAAAAAAAAAAAAAAAAAAATAATAAAAAAAAAAAGTGTATTGCTTTTCATATAGTGGACTTGCATTATAATGCCATGTATTATAATTACATTAGTGTAAAAAACTAGTGACTATAATATATTTTATTGGCAATAATTTGTAGGACAATTACCATTCAGCAAAATGTGTTATCATGACAGGCCTAGTAACAGTTCATACACATTATCTTGCCACCTAGCAAAGTTGACATATTTAATGTGTCAAACGTATTAAAATTCTTATTATTTGCAGATGATACAAATATTTTTTATTCTAGTGATTATTACGGTAAACTTATAGATATTGTAAACAAAGAGCTAATCTAATTAAAAGAATGGATGGATATCAATAAACTATCCCTACATTTAAATAAAAACAAAAGTTATGTTTTTTGGAAGTTTTAATGAAAACTTTGACTTGGTAAAAAAAAATTAAATGGTAGCATAATATATAAAGTGACAGAAAATATTTTTTAGGTGTAACAATTGATAGTAAACCACACATCAGACAAATACAAAGTAAAATTTCCAAAAGTGTGTCAATCATCAACAAAGCTAAATATTTCCAGAAATATAATGCACTGTATTTGTTGTACTGCTCATTGGTTTTGCCACATTTGACTTACTGTATAGAAGTTTGGGGCAATAATTACAAAAGTTAACTACATCCCCTCTCTCTACTCCAAAAGCGTGCAGAAAGAACTATACACAGGGATGTTTTTTGTCATCATACCAATATTTTATTTTTGCAGTCTAAACTGTTAAAGTTCTTTGATTTTGTTGATTTTTATACTGCACAGCTTTTATATAAACCCAGTAAACATATCCTTCCCACCAATATTCAAAAGCTCGTTACACACAGAGAAGAGGGTTATAAACTGAGGGGATGTGGTAACTTTAAAATCCAAGCAGTGACAACCACCAAGAAATGTTTGTGTGTGTCTGTATGCGGCAATACACTTTCGAACAGATTGGGGTTACAGCTCAAGCAATGTCCAAATATTCATTTATTAAATTCAATACAATTCAATACAAAGAAATGGTTCTGTCTCAGTACATGAATGAGGAAAGAGGTACTTGAACGTTATCTTGTGTTCGGGTACTATTAGATATTACAATAGAAGGGTCTTTACTCATAGCTATGTAAGGCCAAGATAACAGGTTCGCTTATTAAGCTCCTTGTAGTATGTACTAACTGTATGGACATTTATTTAATACTGGCTCATGATAATTCATAAATTATGTAATTTTGATAATTATTATCACAGTGAATTATATTATTAAGAATAGAATGAGAATATCAGACCTCATATCACACATGTATAGTACATATATTGTTTAAATATGATCTTCTCCTATTGGAAGTGTCATTTACTTGCTTTATTATGGCCATTACCATTATTTTTATTATCACCATTATATTCATTCATAATTATCCAAATCCTGATTTCAGCTATATTCATTCATTTCTTTTTCTATGCCGCTTATCCTCATTAGGGTCGCGGGTCTGATTTCAGCTTTATAAACTAAATTAATCAAACAGAGGTTAAGGTGATGATGGTAATTGTTTAATACATGAAAGATATTCATACTGCTATAACTGTGTTTTTGTCTTCTTTTGGATTATTTTCTCATACAATGAAATCAGTAGATTAGGGCAGACTAGTGGAGGATCAGTTGCAGGACATCATGCACCTTCTCACAGCAGACCTCCAAAAATCTTGTCTCTGTTAATGCACAGCCTAGGACACTTATATAAAAAAATTATCAGGGTAGGACAGACAAGTGGAGGTTCTGTTGAAGGAGAGTATCCACCTTCTCGCAGCGGACCTCCAAAATCTTGTCTCTTTTAATGCAGAGTATAGGACACATGGCCAAGAGCGGGCATGTGGTTAGAACGAAGGTCTTGGCTTCTTTTAATGCGGGACATGTGCCATCCAAACTATTTATAATTACCACCAACACTAATAACCATTATATCCTTTAATCACATTTCTCTTGTATGCATAATCACAAAATATATACATACTGTATAGTATATACAGGAATTGGCTATAATAGATGATTGCTATGTTGATGTGTGATGATAGTACAATAATGAGTAATGTCACAAGCTGTACAAGGTATAACCCATTAATGACAATGCATATTGTACATGTGTGTTTGTAGGTGTAATATCTTGTTCATGTATTGCTGCATGTTGTGTTTAGAACAGGTGCTAGTGTTAGGAATAAGAGGTGGGAGCAAATTTGAGAACAAAATTATTTTTTTAATGCTTTTTTTGTTTTTCTCAAAATTCACAAATGTGAGGGAAGTGAATGCTGAATGAGTCCCAATGACCCTAGTGAGGACAAGCGGCATAGAAAATGAATATACAAATGTTGAATCAGAAATGTGCGGGGATCCGCCGTCCAGTAATCACTTTAAATGCTGGTCCCGTTAAATTTGGCCGATAAGATCCTTATTGAAGGAAATTATACATTCTAAAACAAAAAAAAAGCGCAAAGCAGTCAAGCTAAGGCAGAGGTTCCTCTTGCTATTCTTCTAATGGATGAACTTCTCCTAAATGAATCTAATCGAATACAGTACAATCAAACAAATGAATAATGAATGCAAAATATGCACAAAAATATACACAAAATATGCACAAAAACCCTTACTAAGGACATCCTTATAGTACAGTGGTACAGTTAAACCTGAATTTTTTTGAGGAAGTTTTTTGTCTACTCAACAGAGGCAGCCCTTTGTCCCACGTTGTCCTCTCCTTTCTTAACACACAAGTCACTGTTTACGCTTTTGGGTCGTGGACTCTGAAGCTATAGATACCGCTTATATTTGTCTGTCCTGTCCTGTCCTCTTCCCCAGCGGCTTGAGAGTCGCATAATTAGAAACCTCCACGCTGCCCAAATGCGGTCCTAGGCAGAGGTCAGATGCGTTTGTTTTGAAGCAGCAGAGATGTGACATTGAGCTCTTAGTTGAACTTGACTGGAAATGTATGCTATTTGGGCTTTTTTTGCTGGAACCGGTCATATGTCCGCAATCGTCTATTAGTGTTAGAGAGTGGGCGGAGTTGCCGGTGCCAAGACAAACAAAGACATGTTTTGTTTGGACATGCTTCTAAGGATGATAGGGCAGATGTGGAGGCGGCCTGATTGGACCTGACTGAACGGGCACACGACTGGCCTGCTGTTCCTGCGTGAAGTCACTTTGGTAAAACACATTGTTTCATTTGGAGTTTGTAAAATAGTTTGAGCATTGCAAGACCTTTAATCTTTTCAGCATAATTTCAAAATTGATATATTTCCGGTAGGGTTTTAATGTACAGCATTTCCTTACAAATAACATACATACTGGAATATAGAATTTATCAAAAGATATTAAAGAATTATTTTATATTAAAAAAACACTCACTGACCACATCAGCTACACATGTACAACTTAGCAATGCATTTTCTTCTTACAAAGACATTAATGACACTGTCAGATAAGTATTGTTTAACAACATGTTCATTATTGTGGTTGTAATTTGCAATGGTGTGCAAGTGCACCGTTTCATCCATCTCTATCTGATCAGTATAAGGCATATTTCTTTGCTTTTTACATTGTTGTGAGCCCGAACATTTCAGTACTGTAAATCATAAACATACTTGTGAGCTTTTAATGACAAAGGAAAATAGAAAAGATAGAGTGTTAAAACATCCCAGCCAATCCAATCACCTTTCAGAACGAAAATGGACCAGGAGGAGCTCCTTAATTTCTCGTTTGTTATGGAACTCCAAACACTCAGCACAGAGCTAAGTGGCCCCTTGCTTAGCCCCTGAGCTGTCCTGCCCTCTGACTGTGTGCACACACGCACATACCCACACAGTAGATGTTTACTTGTTATCATGGCATTTAGTTACAATACTTTAAAATTACAAAATAATTTACACTGTGGTGCACCAACCTCTGTGCCAACTTCTTGCTGTGTGGCAGATTAAGTTACAGCTGACACTATAACGCACAGTTGCATCTTATATCATTTACTGTATGTATCAACTGATTGGGAAGCTCATGGCCCTCCAAGACAGAACAGGGTGTACAGTATTTTATGTATCTGCAATATATGGGCAAAACTCCAGAGTGAACTCCCCTTGCACACAGTGTTTTGATTTTTGTTAGGGATATGACAAGATTGATATTAAAATGTTAATTTTGCAGCAATAAAATGCATCCTGTACATCTTACCAATACTTTTCTAAAGTATTACACATTATTTAATTAAAAAAATGGTACTGTATTTCTGTAGCACCACGACAACAGAGGGAGCCCTCACCTGAATATTGACTGGTACCACTCCCTCCGCCCCTCTGCACCCACTTCCTGTTTGGCAGCCATTTAAGCAAGGCCCAGGCCAAACAGAGGTTGCGAAGTATTGCCAGTTCTACTGCCTTACCAAGCGCTTGTTTGCATTTTCTCTGATTGACCACGTGTATGACATCTCGCCTGTTTCTTGATCTTTGCCTTTTGGATTAGCCCTTTGGTTGTTTGCTGTTGGGACTGATTACTTGTTTTGACCTTCTTGCCTGTGACCACGTTTACGATCTCTGCCTTACGTCTACGATTGGTGTGTACTAAACTTCTGCAAATGGATTCCTACAGGCTTCCGCCTCAACATCATTACAGAATACTTTGCCTTCATTGGATCCAGCAGAAGTGTCCCAGCTTCATGTCGCTTTTGCCTATCAAGGTGAACTGCTCAAGAGTTACCAAGAACAGCTCAACAAGCTTCAATCTCCAAATGAGCATCTGACCCAGTACATCCACTCGCTCCCCCCCCCCATACCACAGACGGTAAGACTCGCTATGCCTGATAATTTTGATGGTTCAGCTGAGCAGTGTCGGGGCTTTATTCATCAGGTGGGGATTTATTTCGCTAACCAGGAAGAGCAGTTCACCTCCGATGACAAGAAATGTGCCTTTTTGATGTCACTGCTTACTGGTAAAGCAATTAATTGGGCTACAGCGGTCTGGGAGACAGATCTTTTGTGTCGTACCGCCTATGAGTATTTCATCCAACAATTAAGAGAAGTGTTTGAATATCCTGAAGGGAACAAGGATATATCGACACAATTGCTTCACATGTCTCAAGCCTCCCGCACTGTTGCAGAATATGCTATCGAGTTCAGAACACTTGCTGCTCAAGGTGGCTGGAATGACATCCCTTTAAAAGCTGTATTAAAACAAAGCTTGAACCTTGATCTACAGGCTGAACTGGCTTGCAAAGGAGCGGATTGTACCTTTACTGAATATGTAACTCTCGCCATTAAGATTGATAATCTCATGCGGAAAGCTCCCAATAAAAGAACTTTTCCACCACCACATGCTCGCGCTCAAATCACATACCAGCCCGGCCATCATTTTCCACCCACTACCATGCCTAACCAGGAGGCCATGCAACTGGGTTACTCAAGACTCACTGAAGAGAGAGCTCGACGACGTCAACTCAACCTGTGCTTCTACTGTGGTGAAACAGGACATCATAGTGTAACCTGCCCACACAAAGCTCGGAGGAACACCAAGATTACCACCCGGGTAAGTGTAACAATTCTCTTTTCTACCGACTAAATCATTAACTCTTCCTGTTCGGTTTGCTACCAAAAGTACTCTGATCGATTTCACAGCGCTGATCGATTCTGGACCTGCGCTGAATCTCATCCACCAGGACATTGTTAAGAAGTTCAACATTCCTACTCAACCCTATGTACCACCCATCAAGATCAGTGCAGTGAAAACACACTCATAGGAAAGGGCTCGACCAACAAACAACACCATTGCAGCTCCATATTGGACTCTTCCATCTCCTTCTATATCATTGACTCTCCCAGGCATGACATTATCCTGGGCCACCCCTGGCTATCTGTTCACGACCCAGTCCTTTCCTGGTACCATGGTGAGTTAACCCAGTGGTCGGATTTTTGCCAAACCCATTGCATGCATTCTTCCACCATCAAGCACTGTATGCCAACCAGTATTGAAAGCCTGAACACTAATCTAACTTCTAGGATTCCTGTCTGTTATGAAGAATTTAGTGAGGCTTTTAGTAAAATCAAGGCCACAAAGCTACCACCGCACCGACCATGGGACTGCGCTGTCGAGTTGTTACCTAATGCCATGTCACCCAAAAGCAAAGTCTACCCCCTGTCCCAAAACGAAACCCAAGCCATGGAAGAGTACATAGAAGAATCTCTGGAATCTGGATTTATTCGTCCCTCCACTTCCCCAGCTGCTGCAGGGTTTTTCTTTGTAGAAAAGAAAGATGGAGGATTACGGCCTTGTATAGACTACAGAGGTTTGAACAATGTAACCATCAAGTTTCGCTACCCTCTTCCACTTGTCCCTTCAGCATTAGAGCAACTACGTGAGGACAGGATCTATACTAAACTCGACCTCAGAAGTGCTTACAACCTGATCCGGATTCGTGAAGGAGATGAGTGGAAGACTGCCTTTCTTACCACTAGAGGCCACTATGAGTACTTGGTCATGTCGTATGGACTGGCAAATGCCCCTGCAGTCTTCCAGTCCTTCATCAATGAAATCTTCTGAATCAGTGTGTAGTGGCATACATTGATGACATTTTAATTTACTCTACGTCTGAATCTGAACACATCCAGCATGTCAAGACTGTGTTCTCCCGCCTGTTGAATAACCACTTGTATATCAAAGTAGAGAAATGTGAGTTTCATGTCAAGCGGACATCCTTTCTTCGGTACAACATCAGTCATCTAGGCGTCGAGATGAATGACTCCAAGGTCAGAGCAGTCACAGAATGGCCGCAACCCACTACAGTCAAAGAACTTCTTGAGATTTATTGGCTTTGCAAACTTCTACAGGCGCTTTATTCGTAACTATAGCCTGATTGCGGCCCCCTTAACATCACTATTAAAAGGCAAACCATCCAAACTCAAGTGGACCGAAGTAGCTACCCAAACCTTCATCAAACTCAAGACCAGTTTCACTACAGCCTCGATTCTCAAGCATCCTAATCCTGATCTTCCCTTTGTGATGGAAGTAGATGCTTCCGACTGTGGAATAGGAGCCGTTCTTTCCCAGTGTCATGGTCAACCAGGCAAACTCTACCCTTGTTCCTTCTTTTCGAGGAAACTAACATCTGCTGAACGCAACTATGATGTAAGTAATAAAGAGCTCTTATCCATGAAAGTAGCAATTGAAGAGTGGAGGCATTGGCTTGAGGGAGCGGTCCATCCATTTCAAGTCCTCACAGACCACAAAAACCTGGAATACGTCAAGAGTGAGAAACGCTTGAACCCACGTCAAGCTCGTTGGTCTCTGTACTTCACTCGTTTCCAGTTTACTGTTACCTACAGACCTGGCAGCAAGAAGACTAAGGCTGATGCTCTATCCAGGCGTCACGACTCCTCAACTAACAATGTCACACCTGAACCTATCCTTCCGTCATCTGTCATAATTGCTGCAGTAACCTGGGATATTATGGAAGAGATCCAACAAGCCCATCAACAAGAACCACCACCAGCAAACTGCCCCATGAACAAACTCTTTGTGCCTCAAGGACTACGTCTCAGAGTCATGCAATGGGTTCACACTTCACTGAACTCAGGACATCCGGGAATCTCGCGTACTTTCCAACTATTACAAAATTCCTTCTGGTGGCCATCAATGTCAAAAGATGTAGTAACCTATGTTAAGTCCTGTCAAACTTGTGCTCAATCCAAACCCCCCAAGGAACTGCCTTTTGGCGTTCTCCAACCATTACCCATTCCTCAGCGTCCTTGGTCTCACTTATCCATAGACTTTATCACAGACTTACCACTCTCCAACGGTTTCACCACCACACTGGTCATCATAGATCGCTTCTCTAAAGCCTGCCGTTTGATTCCCCTTAAAGGTCTTCCCACAGCAATGGAGACGGCTCAATCTTTATTCCAAAACGTCTTTAGAATCTATGGTCTGCCAGAGAATATTGTTTCTGTCAGAGGTACCCAATTTACCTCTCAGGTTTGGAGAGCGTTCTGCAAGCAACTTGACATCAATGTTAGCCTCACGTCGGGACATCATCCCCAATCTAATGGTTAAGTTGATGATTGAACCAAGAAATCGGACGGTATCTCAGGACTTACTGTCACCAGAAACAGGTGGGCAGAATTTCTTCCATGGGCTGAATATGCGCAGAACTCCTTGACTCACTCTTCCACTGGAATGACCCCCTTTTAGTGTGTCTTGGGATACCAACCCCCCTTGTTCCCGTGGTCTGGTGAACCGTCATCAGTGCCTGCGGTTGACGACTGGATTAGACATAGTGAGAGGGTGTGGGACAGTGCCTATGTTCGTCTACAGAGAGCTATCCAAACACAAGAGTTCCAGGCCCATAGGCGACGTCGCACACACCCTCCCTACCAACCAGGAGATCGGGTCTGGCTGTCTACAAGGGACCTCAGGCTACAGCTACCGAGTAGGAAGTTCAGTCCCAGGTATGTTGGCCCGTTTAAAATTATCAAACAGATTACTTAGGTGACGTATCAGCTTGAGCTTCCTACTAATTACCGCATCTCCCCATCCTTCCATGTCTCGCTCCTCAAACCGGTCTACCTGGATGCTGACCCCAACGCTATAAACTGTGAGCCGCCGCCACCGCTGGATATTGATGGAGCCCCGGCTTACAAAGTGAACACGTTGCTTGACTCACGGCGTCGAGGTGGTCAGCTCCAATATCTGGTAGACTGGGAGGGCTATGGACCTGAGGAGAGATCATGGGAGGCTTCGCACGACATCCTGGATCCGTCGCTCATTGCGGACTTTCATCGTGCCAGACCGGATTGTCCGGCACTACGGCCGCGGGGACGCCCTCGTCGAGCGCCAGGAGGCACTCCTAGGGAGGGGGATTCTGTAGCACCACGCCAGCAGAGGGAGCCCTCACCTGAATATTGACTGGTACCACTCCCTCCGCCCCTCTGCACCCACTTCCTGTTTGGCAGCCATTTAAGCATGGCCCAGGCCAAACAAAGGTTGCGAAGTATTGCCAGTTCTACTGCCTTACCGAGCGTTTGTTTGCATTTTCTCTGATTGACCACGTGTATGACTTCTCGCCTGTTTCTTGATCTTTGCCTTTTGGATTACCCCTTTGGTTGTTTGCTGTTCGGACTGATTACTTGTGTTTTGACCTTATTGCCTGTGACCACGTTTACGATCTCTGCCTTACGTCTAAGATTGGTGTGTACTAAACTTCTGCAAATGGATTCCTACACGGCTTCCGCCTCAACATCATTACAATTTCTTTGTATAGATTCTCGTAGTGTTCATTTACTAAACTACAGATAGCATTAGGCATCTAGACGAGACCTTTATATGTATAAATGCTATTTAAAATATAATTGTTGTATAGGTAACAGTTTATGCAAATACAGTAAATACTTTACATTTTATACATTTGCAATACTGTATTATTAGCATCATTATTGCTGAAACCCAATGTAAATTACAAATTAATAGTATTTGCAAAATGACAAATTATCAATAAATAGTGACCAATGGTAGCTGCATTTTGTACTGTTTTTTTGTTGATATATATATGTGCGTGTGTGGAGGGGGTAAATATTACGTACACACACATAGGGATGTAACCATTACCGATATTAATGATTAACCAGTAACACTCCAGGGTAACCACGCTTTGATAAGCTCACGGATCAGTAACACTGCTCATTTTCCTGGAGAAGCAGCAGCAGCAGCACCCAAGCTGGTATCCCTCAAACCAGGGCGCACATGTGAAGTTTGCACTGTTTGGCTTGTTAAAAAAATGGCAGCCCTGAAAACGGCACTCCTGAGATTTTCCATCTGAGTACAAGGACAAGATCTTGTTAATTTTTCTGCACATGGATTTGCAAAGGACTCTGACTTGAAAATAATTTCAGACAATCAAAGATTCTGCAGAAAAACAAGTCTCTGTGAAGGCGGGTAACACTTCCAACATGATGAGCCATCTCCGTCCACGACTATCATTCACAACTTTTCAGCCAGTTGTTCTAGTATGTATGGTTTGTCTGGCTTAAATGGGCTTACATGTTCTTGGGCGCTCTCAGCGACAGCGAGTAGTGTGTGCACACGACAGGTATGTGTATGCACATGACATACACGGGAGGGGAGCAAAATGAGTTATTGTTTCTGTGGGTTTTCTGCTGTGTACGACTGCGGCTACTTAATTATTGCCTACCCTGCTTCCTAATTCAGGCAGATCCATTGAGTGAGACATTTAATTTTGAAAACATTCCGTGTTATATACAAATACTAATGTAAACACTGCAACATGTTTTGTTTTTACAGGAGTTAGTGTGTGTGTCCGTGTCTCGTACATGAGCACTGCATGCGAAAAAGTATGTTTTATTTTTTATCTTAGCATTTCCCCATACCCAAAGTGCAGTTACCTCTTATGCCCATGAGGTGCCATCTTGGACATTGTACACATGTGTTTTTTTTTAATAGTGTTATTTTAACGTTACTGCCACATTACTTTGTTTAAAATGGTTCTGTTGCTTTCATATTATGTACATATGATTTATGCTTAAGGTATATTAAACAATGAGTGTTCTTTCTGTACCAGTTTTTGAATCACATTAGCCAATGCCATGACAATAATGATAACCGTGATACTTTTGGTCACAATAATCGTAATATGAAATATTTTCAGTTTTACATATGCCATGCCTGTTCATGTGCATTGGGTGTATCTATTTATAAAGCACTATTTGAGGAGATGCGGCCATTGCACTTTTTCCGCTTATTTGACCATCCTTCATAAAGTGTATAATAATGATAATAATAATTATTATTATTACCTCTGCCAAGGAGGTTATTTTTTCTGGTTTTTATCTCTTTGTTTGTGTTCAAAATAAGGTAAAGTTCCACATGGATTTGATGACATTTTCAGGAATTGTCGGAAATGGGATAATGAAGAACTGATTACATTTTGGGATCACCGTCGGGATCCAGGAATTTCTTTAACATTGCAAGATAGGACCATTTTAGGCATTTGTAGATATAACGCCCCAAAAAAACTATCAAAGACTGAAATGAAATATTTCTCGATTGTATGATCTAGAATATGAAAAAAATAAGGGACCAGTGGAACTGGTAAATGGTCCCTCACTTGTATAGCGCTTTTACACCATTTAGGCACTCGAGCGCTTTGACACTGTTTCCGCATTTACCTTCTGATGACGCAGCATCAGGAGCAACCGGGTTTCAGTATCTTGCTCTAGGATACTTTGACATGATCACAGGAAGACGGAGGATGGAACCGGCATCCTTCAGGTTGGGTAACGACTACTTTTAGTCTTATGCATGGATTCACGCACACACATGTGCCAGGCCAGGCTTATAGTCACTGGGTCACAGGGTTAACACAAGGCAATTACCAAAACAGTTAAGCAGGAGACACAAAACACAATATTTACCACAAGACTTCACACACACACACACACACACACGGCAGTTTTATGCTTTGTCCTCTTGGCTCTTGCTGATACCAAATCTGCACATGGTGATAATTCTCTCTGGAAGCAAAACAAAAAGGTTTCAATGAATGTTTGTATCTTAAATTTTTGAGTTGTGAGGAAGACTAACATTCTGCATTCTATTGCAAGGAGACAATGTGCATGCTACACTTTGTTGTTTTGACAGAGCAGATAAGTGTAAAATGCGCGCGTGTCTTGACGTGTTTATATTGGGGATGTTTGCTATGACCCTGGCGTGTGGCTGGTGGGGGACGCAGCGGGAGGTTTCGCTGTTTCCTGTTTATCACATCTTCCCCGTGAATGTCAAACAGTTTACCTAACACGGTACTCACTGTCTTCTTTTTGTCACGTATACTTGCACACACAAAAAGTGCACTGTCCCACGCCGATTTTATATACACTCCACACACGCACTATCTGTTTGCATGTCCTGTAAGTGTGTTTTGTCGTGTGAAAGTCTCTTCCACACATTTTCAGTGAGATGATCTTAGACAGGAAGTAAATCGTTGAGCTGGTGTCATCAAATTAAGAGCATATGACAGGTAAAATATGAGTGCATTAATTTTTTTTTGTATGATGTTTTGATTATCAACTTTGCATACAGTACGTCTTGTCTTTAACTTCAGATGAATGTTTTTTTACATGTTGTAACAGTAACAGAAAAATGACAATACCGTGTTTTTTTTTGTCTTGCTTCTTCCACACTTTACTGTCTTGTAAAGCATGCAAGAGCTGCACTATGTAACAAGAGCGAGGTCTGGGCTGGGTATGATAGGGGTGGATGTGGAGGAAGAAGAGGGTTATAGAAGGAAAGTAGGTATGCATGTGAAAGGCTGGAGGAGGCGATAGTAATTTGCAAGCTCAGTTTTAGAGGCTTTAGAGGATCTGTCAGCTATCTGATATCTACCATGCCTCCAAAAAAAACGTGCTAGGTGGGTGGCTAAGTGCGTGTGTGTGTGTGTGTGTGCCTCCGGGAGGCGGCTTGACATCACAAACTGAAAATTTGTGTAGCATGCCATCAAATCGGGAGTTTCTGTAGCGCTTATCCTCAGTAGGGTCGCAGGTATGCTGGAGCATATCCCAGTTGACTTTGGGCGGGAGGCGGGGTACATCCTGGACTGGTTGCCAGTCAATCGCAGGGCACATATAGACAAACAAAGACATACAACCAGTCACACTCACATTCATACCTATGGACAATTTAGTGTCGCCAATTAACCTAACATGCATGTTTTTGGAATGTGGGAGGAAACCGGAGTACCGGAGAAAACCCACACACGCACAGGGAGAACATGTAAACTCCACACAGAGACGCCCAACAGAGATTCGAACCCAGAACCTCCTGACTGTGAGGCCAACATGCTACCCAATCACCCACCTTGCAGCCAATCAGGAGTTTTTAATAAATATAATAAATAAAAAGCAAACTTCTTCAATTCCTTAGTTTAATGCACTCATACAACTATAACATGTTTTTTTATGTTTGTATTATATACAATTTATAAACAGTAATATATTCTGTGCAATAATATATAGTAAAAACGAATAATGTAAATCTTTAAAAGATAAAGATTATTGCCTTAGAGGCTTTTAATGTAAGGGTTATTTTTATTTTATTTATTTAAAGCTTGAATAAAAAAATGACATAAGTAAGTAATTATAAGTAAGTAATAATTATGAATATAATACTAACAAATAATAAAGTACAAATACATTACATTCATATAACAAATTTTTAGTACTCGGAAATAACAATATATAAAAGCACATATTTATACACATTTTTATAATTAATAATTTCAAAAATGTTGCCTAGCAATTGCCTAACAAGGTATATGCATCTTCTTTGTTTCAAAACATTTTTTCTGCAGTTTGCTTTTTAAATTAACAAAAAAAAAAAAATTTCCGCTCATTACAACACTAAAGATGCACAAACATGGAAAGTTAAAGACGGAAATATTTGAGCCACAGTCAAACTTATGAACTGTTTTCCTGTGCTAATATTCACCCATCTGTTACTCAATTTAATACACAGCACAGTAAAGTTGCATGGTTTGTTGCCTCTGCGCTTACTCTGAACAACATTTAATTGCGTGCTCAATTTGGTTGAAGTGACCCTTTGTGGTGGAACATTTCAAGGTCTGTTTAATAATATTAGTGAGTTGTGTGTCGCCCTGGGGACCTGTTGTAGCCATAGCGGAGCTAATGCTCGTCTCTGTTATAGGTCCCAGGTGATGTTGGCTGGAGCCCCAGGTGAGGAGGTATGTAGGGACAGAAAGGTGTGGATGTCGGGGGTCAGGACTCCAACAGATAACGCACAGATGGATTAGGAAAGAATCAGAAAAACTTTATTGCCATTGTAAGTGAACAATTCACAAACTAGGAACTTTCTTTGGCGACTCAGTGCAACGTAGAATTCTAAGTAAACATAGAGCATTAAATAAACAGAGCTAACACTAACTAAACATAGAACCCTGAGTAAAAAGTTGAAATCACTGATAAGTAAAGGCATGAAAGTGTTTTTAGTGCAATTTTTAGTTTTTAGTGCAAATGGATTGCATTGAGACAGAACCCATGTAATGTCTTTATTTTATTGATGGTAGTAGGGTAGTGCATTTTCCATAAAAGAAATGGAGGGTCAGGAAGCGAATGACACAGCCCATGAATGGGTGAGCGTGGGTGGTCTTCTCCTAGCCGAGCGCATGGACGTGGAAGTGAACTGTTAAAAGGCCACAGGAGCAGCCTCAGTGAAATCACAATATAGCCCAATGAGTAACCTACATGAAGGTGGGGGGGCTGCGTGGAAAGGGGCTAGTCCCCTCTACAAAGCAGCTCTTTCACAAGGGGGGAACATACATGTGTCGGCTGTTTCGCTTAATAAAGTTTCAATAGATTTAAATCGCCGCAAAGGCTAAAAGTTGGCTTTGGGGGGAGTAAAGGCCTCAAGTGATGAGATGCTGCACGTCACCTGTAGGTGCTCACATTTTAGTAGTCACTTATTTACTTGCTCATCTAATCCCAATATGGATATTTGTCTGCAAAAAACCTGCCTTTTTAAAGATAGTGTTGTGGCAGAGAGATATTAGGTTTACAAGTTTATTCATGTGGATGTGGTTTGCAGTGGTGGATAACTATATTGCATAATATAAAGCGATGTTTATTGTATTTTAATATTGGATACACAAGAAGGCAACTCTATTGATATGATAGAGTACAGTGCAGTTCTGCGACACAGCATACTGAAATAAAAAAATTACCATTTTGTTTTACATTACCACAGTTATTTCAATCAAAACAAAGCATTATCTTTGAAACAGCCAAAAAGAAATGTACAGAATGCTATACAATAATGCAATTTGTAGTGCTCTTATAGTTTTGTTGTTGTATTTGTCTCTTCCATGTGTTTTTCCATGTCATACATTGCTTATCCAAACAGATCTTTTGAATATTGAATTATTGCAGTCTTTTACTCTCCTGGAAAACAGAGCCCTGTCTGTCCACAGTGTCCATCAGTTTTTGCACACTCATGAAGGTTGTTTGCCTTGTTGTGTGTGTATCAAAGCAGACGACAGCAGACAGACTCACTCAGTTGCATTTGAATTCACTTTTCTTTTCAGCGTCTCACACAGCTCACTCTGACAGGCTTCACTCTCTCAGTCTGTCTGTCTCTGTGGATTTCCTGTAGCCTCAGGGCTCCTCTATATGCACCTCTCTCCAGGGACTCAGTTTGTCTTCAACACACACACACAAACACACACATAATCAGTGCAGAACGTCTCTGGGGCCACAATGATAGCGATCTCCAGCCTGGTTCACTACTTCCCATCTGGGGTCAGAATGGAAGAGATGCTGCCAGTAACAGGACTGTGTGTATGTATGTTAATGCATGCTTGTACGCCTCCCTCTGAAAAGCTATCTTCATTAAATGTGCATTTCTTTGCGTAGGGGTCTGTGCAGACTCCGGTGAGCAAGGGCTGTGGAGTCTTTTGCCCTCTAAAAGCAGGATAAAGAGGGCAGAAGCTCTTTTAGCTGCAGGGCTTCAGCCTTTGACAATATTTTCCAGATGGGCCTCATTGCCCCCATGCTACACCAATACACAGGCCACTGTCCTCCCCTCAGGATACTCGTACACAAATGCATAAGCACGCATACAAAGATTTGTATTTGTAGATTTGTATTTATTTTTTAATTTTTTGGTATATTTGAATTTTTGACTTTTTCTATGGTTAGCTTTAATATATACATATATAATTTTCTTTTTAAAAAATTATTATTTGTATTTCACAATAATATGTACTACTTGATCATATCGCTTTTCTTTATTGATTGACATAAACAAATCATGATATTCTGCCTCATTTTGAGTATGGACAGGTTCATTTGAACATCCAGCAGGTTAACAAGTATGTTAGTTATAATACAGTTTGCAGCTGACCTCATTTTTTGGCCACATTGCGGAACCTACACCTGAACTGTAGCAACCCCAACCTTACTTACTTCAAATCCAGGTGGTGACGTTTTAACCAGGCAGTGAATTTTATTGTCAAACCTAAAAAAATCTGATTTTCAAAAAAATGTATTTAAAAATATAGAAACCAACCCAAATAGCTTTAAAAATTATTGTAAACTAGAATATCAGACCCCAGTTTCTGGAATCAGCACCGTGTACTCTGACAACTACAAGGCAATAGATAGAAAGAAATAGACTTTTGTGAAGCCACATTCAAATGCAAAATACACAGAACTGTCCTGTTAGACATTGCTGGAAAATAATACCATTGGAACATTATAGGTTTTAGGTTTTCATTGGATATTCTTCAGTAGGGAGTAGGGGTGTCTTGTGTTGTCACGTAAGATTAAAAAGACACACGATTTCTCATTCTGAAAAAAAACTGTCTTGTGGGCACTATGCCTGGGACAATAAGGAATGAATTAATTATCACACGATAAATAAGAAAATAAGTCAATATCATTTCTCACTACATTGCCATGTGCATGCATGTGTCTTTTCCTTGTCTCTTGCTTCCAGACAGTATGAGAGTTCACTCTGTGCATTGGTTTCAGTACCATGGTGTGTTTGGTCCATAGATCAACAGCATGAAAAGAATGAGGCCTTTTGTCAGTCAAAATACAATCTGTTTGTTTCGGAGGAGATTGCAATATATTATACATATATATTTTTTTTTTCCTTGTACTTTTTTTTAAAAGTTAAAATCTCATCTTGTGTCATTCTCATAGACCCAAGTTCATCTATCCTCCTGTCTCGTGATACCTCTATTATATAGCATAAAACATTATAAACTGCATTTCAGGAGTTCATTTACATTCACTTGCAATGCTTTACATTTGAATCAGGTAAGTGGGATATTGCCAAGATACAGCATGAGAGCCTCTCCATCACTGATATCACTGAAACAGACACACTCCCAAAGTGTGGTGTGTGGCAGCAAGTCCTTCCCACGCACTGCTGTTGATGCACAAAGAGTCAGTGTTCGCGGGCCTCAGGTGTGACGAGCTGTGACGAGGCCGTGTGAAGCTACCACAGAAATAGATTGGGGTCACAGGCAACAACATGCATGGAGGGTCAGGCAGTGCTTTCTTGGTTGTGTGTGTGTAGGTTCAAGGTGTGGGGAAGAGAACATGTGTCCATAACTATATTTTTGGAAACCGCATGGCTAAGACACTGTATGCGTGCTTGCACACACATGGCGCATCACTGATGTAGGACCATCAGTGAGTGTGAGCGTCCACTAAACACAGTCACCCACAAACCACTAATATGCACGTACACATATTATACATATGCACACCATTCTTCTCTAGCAAATTTGTACAGGTTAAACATCACCACGCCATGTTTAACCCTCTCTTTCTCTCACATACCTCAAGTTCATTGTCATTTAGCAATGACTACATGTGATTGCCAAACATTAACAGCTTCCTCTATGTTTACCTCACCAATACACAACTCTTGAGGATTGTCAAACAACCAGTGTGAGTAAATACATCTTCCAGGTGGCACTATTGATCACTTAGTCAGGTCTCCGCCTTCTTTGACTCAGCTAAGCCTCAAGATCGATTGATAGCATCATTAGCCCACTGCGTTTGGCCCACAACCGCACACAAAGTATGTTTGTTATTGTGAAAAATATATTGGTCTGCTGGGAATGAAGTTGGCTGTGCTGATAAAAGGACAGCAGCAACTGTGATAGAGGGAAAATAAAGAGATGAGGGGGAAAGAGCAGTTGGGGGGAAAAGAAAATTAGATTAAATGGAATTGACTTCCTATCATATCCATTGGTCACTCCTAGAAGAATATTTACATGAGCATACACAATCCATTCCAAAATACTGCTGGGGCTCCAATTTTTTTTCGGATTTAGAAAAAATTTCTCTACTGGATATAATATAGAAATAATCTGTTTCAACATAATAATCCCATAATTTCAACATTTTAATCAACATTAGGCTTTACAATTATTTTCTTAGTTAATTATCGTATTTTTCGGACTACAGAGCGCACCAACAATTTTTTTATAAAAATGGTTTGGGCTTTTTTACATGTATTATCCACACCGAACTATATGCCACAGATGTATACCAGTACGTTGTGAAATTAAATAGGGTATTTACACAGTAGGGATAAGCAGAAAGGAAAAGAAGACAAAGATTTTGTGAATGTTTGTTTATATAACTTGTTTCCAAACAGTGCCTGTAACACGGCAGTAAAACGGCTCAAATATAACAAAAGTCATTGTCTTTATTCACCCTCTTCCTGTTCACTGAAACTACTGATGGTGTCTTTTTCAGGCGTCTTTGAAGACTTTAAGAGCCTCAGAACATCTCCGTCACACACAATTTCAGTCTCTCTGTCGCTCTCAATGACGCTTTTCATCTCCGTGATGAAGTTGTGAAAAATAACAAATATTTTGCATTCTTGCTGCGTTTTTCTTCAAGCACGTTAAAAACTAGCGTTGTCTTCTTATACAAGCTGGAGGCATCCGCACATGCCCAAATCCTAGTGCATTATAGGAAACGATTGTGTTTTAAGCATTACGTTAGAACTAGTTTTTGTTGCACGTTTAAACTAGTTAAAATAAAAGTAGTAAATGTACGATAATTAAAAGTTGTAAATTTATGAGATTTAAAGTTTAAAAAAGTCGTAATTTAACCTGTGACCCAGGTCAAGAGTCACACAAGCCCCCTATGTTTATAGCTGTCTCGGGGAATGCCTTTTAAATGAAGCATTAAAATCATCAGGATTTCGAGAATGTAGCTGCTTTGTGGCTGCAGCGTGTTGCCTGTCAGTCGGCAGTTGCAGCAGAGCAGAGTGAAACTATGCTGCCTAGTAAAATCATGCCTGGGAGTGAAAACAAGGAAAGAGAGAAAGGTGAGAGAAGAGAGACAAATTAATAAGGGTGTCATTATGTATTTTCTTAGCCTTGCCAGTCTCTGTGTAGTTGCAAAAATTAACCTATTTAATGTCCACCATGAAATAAGCAAGCTGAGTGTTAGCATATTGTGTTAGCCTTCATCTCGCTCCTTTTTAAACCAACATTTAGGCCCTGTCCAAACGGGAACATTCCTGGCATTTTTTTTCTGGCAGATTGAAAAAAATTTGTCCCCACTAACGAGTAGTTAGAAACAAATTAATGGGTGAAAACGATGTAATACACAAGGCACTCCTACGCGTGGTGCTATAAACAGACATGCAGAGGGAACCACCTGATACACCAACTTACAGAAAGCCGGTTTGCAAGGCTCATCTAGACTTACAATGAAGTGGAATTACCCTATCATTCTGGACAGTAAGACAACAAAATATCAAGACAATGTTGACTGGGGTACGTCTTCAACATATATAGATATTATTTGATTTGATTGATTCTTTATTTTGAGCCACACAAAATAAAATAGCACACATTGTACACACTGGGTGCAGTAAACAGAAGAAAATAAATAAATAACAAATATATACAGTAGTGTACACAATAATAGCTGTCCAATGTGACTAACCATATTAATCACTGTTATTAGTATATTTGTATTGCTACATGGCAAACAAGTTACCAGCAGGTGCAGTAGATTCTCAGAAAACAAACAAGACCCAGCATTCGTGATATGCACACGCTTAAGGCTGTGCAACTGGGCAATTAGCTGAAAGGGGTGTTGTAAGATTTTAGTTGTTAAAAAGGCCTCTTACCAGCCCAGGATGACCAGCATGTCTGAGGAGCTGAACAAACACAGCAGAATCTTGAAGTGGCGCGATTTGCGTTTTATTCACAGAACAGAGTGACAGAGTTTCACCTTCCCATTCCACCAGCCTTTTTTTTTAACCCTCTCATAATTCCCCCTCTAAAAGTGGAGCCAGCCCCAATGACCCAAATCCAGGGGTGGAGATGGTGCACACAATTCATTATTATTCAATTACAAAAATACATTTACCTATACCAACACACATACTTACAATTACAATTCTTCTAATTTCCTATGTTTGCTACCCGTTAAAACACCATTTTTACATTCCACAAATGCTTGCCAACTAAATTCTCCCCTCCCTCGTGTGCCTCTTGGAACAGTCTCATCAGGTGCAATGTTCGGCACCTGGCCTGCACTCACATGGGCGCGCCTTCATGTCAGTGCCCCAGCCAATCACCTGATCAGTGAGGGAGGGTTGGTACCTTCCTCACAGGTGTGTTTTTTTTATTTTTTTTATCAGAAATATTTTTATTAAAAAATAAATCAACTTGAAAACCACCAAAAAGGAAAACTAACAACACAAAATAAGATAGAATACAATTTTAGAAAAAGAGAAAACAAGCCACTCACATCCAAAAGGAACAAAAGATTAGATTAGACAATGCGCTCCCTCAAAAAAACAACCAGCGGTCGGAAGTTCAGCTTTGAACAGGGACGATAGAATAATTTATTGAAACAATGTAAGACACCTAAAACAAATAAATAAACAAAACATTAGGTATCGGTAAATTAGGAGAGAGAGTAAAATGAGGGGCTACTCATTTAAATTTAAACTTGTGGAAATACACTAAAAAGGGTCCCCATACGTACGAGTAGTGTATTTTCTCCAAATTCAGGCAAGACATGGCATCCCTAAACCATTCAGCATGAGTGGGCGGGGCAGCATCCCTCCACCTTAATACAATTGCCAGTCTGGCTAAGAGAGAGGCAAAGGCCAAACTATATTGCCTTGTGGGCATCAAACGCAAGTCAGGTTCCCCGGTGTCGCCAAACAGAGCTATTAGAGGATTGGGTTTAAAAAAATCAGAGAAAGATTTTGAAAAACCTCCCTCCAATACTTTCACAAACTAGGACATGATGAAAACATATGAATGAGTGAAGCATCATCTCTCTTGCATTTGTCACAGCGGGGGTCTACCTCTGGGTAAATGCGGGCTAGTTTGGTTGTAGACATGTGGGTCCTTTGTGCAACTTTAAATTAGATCAGACTATGACGGGCCCAAATGGAGGTTGAATTAATCATTTTAAATATTGTATGCCACATATCCCCCATCAGAGACATATTTAGGTCTTGCTCCCATGACATTTTTAAATTAGTGAGAGAGGTCGGTCTTATGCCGAGCAGTTAATTATACATAATAGAGCTCAACCCACCTAATATTAGCTGCCCAATAATTAAAGAAAACTAGGCAGCGCCCCACCCCCCCTCTCTTGTTTAGGTTTTTGAAAGTGAATTTTATTCAACCTAGGACGCTTACCTTTCCATATATAAGAAGATAAAACTGAATTTAAAGTGTCAAAAAAAAGACTTTGGAATGAAGATTGGAAAGGATTGAAAGAATTACAAAAATCTGGGAAGAATGGTCATTTTGACGGAATTAATCCGACCGGCCAAAGTAGTGGAAAGGGGTGACCACTGCGTCAGGCTCTGCCTCGTGTGGTTTAAAAGGGTCAAAAATGTTCCTTCAAAAGACACTTGTGCTTTTTTGTAACTGTAATGTCCAAGTAAGTGAATTTGTTTTCTACAATCTTAAACGGACACGGTGTATACACTGATGCCGGCGCCCCCTCGTTTACAGGAAAAATTTCAGATTTATTCAAATTTAATTTATATCCTGATAACTGACAGAAATCGTTCAGTAACAAAAGCAAAGTAGGTAGGGAGGTAACTGGACGTGAAAAAAGGCTTAATAAGTCATCTCCAATACAGTATAGCCACCTTGTGCTCTACTCCGTTCCTCCATATGCCAGAAATATTGCCGCAGCTGCGGATCGCTATTGCAAGGGGTTCTGTGGCCAAATCAAACAGTAAGGGGCCTAAGGGACACCCTTGTCTGGTTCCCCGGTGGAGATTAAAGGGTTGTGACACCCGAGAGTTAGCAAGGACTGAAGCAGTCGAACGCAAGTAAAGACATTTTATCCAGGTAATGAAGTTTGGGCCGAAGCCAAATTTATGTAAAACAGCAATTAGGTATGTCCACTCTATCCGGTCAAACGCCTTCTCTGCGTCTTGAGATAAGACACACTCAATGGACCCGTCAGAAGGGAGGTACAAAATATCAAACAACCGGCGCATATTGAAAGTACAATACCGATTCTTGACAAAGCCAGTTTGGTCATGTGACATGACCGTAGGTAAAATGTCCTCCAGTCTCCAGCAAAAGTTTAGCCTCCGTTTAATAAAGAAATTGGCCTGTATGAGGAGCATACTTAAGGGTCCTTATCTTTCCTTGCAATTAGGGTAATACATACTTCATAAAATGAGGTTGGGATTTTACCAACGAGTCAAACAACACTGTGCTCAAATGTGTCGAGTGGTGAAAACGCCTTACAAAATTCTGCAGAGAAGCCGTCAGTACCTGGGGATTTTCCAGATTGGAGTCAGGAAAGATCTTGGGCAATCTCCTCCTTTGTTATAGGACTATCCAGTCTCTCTTTTGACGTCAAAGGAGAGTATGTGGGTGTCTTATTGGTCCAAAAAATGATCCATAATTGTGGTATTATTTGATTTAGAGGTGTAAAGCTGAAAGTAGTAATTCCTATGATTCCTATATGATTAATTATTTCATAATCTGGAGTAACATTACCATTCTCTGTTTTAATGTTTGTAGTATTTCCCTTGGCTCTAACTCCTCTCAGTTGGTTAGCCAACTGCTTCCCTGCTTTCTCGCCTTGAGAGTTGGCGCTCAGCAATGTAAGTTGAGGCCAGGTTGAATTTGGTATAGAGCTCCACTTGCATTTTGTATATATCAGGATTTTTGCATTGAGATTGCTTTGGTCCAATTTCTTAATTTTGTCTGCCAATTCTCTGCGCTCTTCTTTTCAATTAGACACAATAGGAAATAAAGTGACCCCTTATGTAAGCCTTGAATGGGTCCCAAACTACTAGGTTGGATATATCTGGGGAGGAATTTATTTGAAAGAAAAAATTAATTTGCTCTTCCATGAATTTCACAAAATTGACATCAGAAAGAAGTGTTGAATTAAAGTGCCAATGTTTTATAATTTGTGGGAGATTTGGAAGGGCCAGGGATAGTACAACTAGGGCATGGTCTGATATAACAAAGCCCTGGCAAGTACATGAGCGAGCGCACAGCAAAAGGTCATTATCAATGAAAAAGTAATCAATTCTGTTGAAATTATGGTGAACATGAGAGAAAAAAGAATACTCCCTCTTAAATGAGCGGAGGAGACGCCAAACATCAGAAACACTGGAATTTGATAAAAAGGACTGGATGTAAGAAGCAGATCTGCTGCCCGGAACAGGATAGTGAGAGGAGCGGTCCAGCACGAGGTCAAAAAAACAATTAAAATCCCCACCTAGTATGAGAGCGTGTGAGCCCAGGTTCGGAAGAGAAGAAAAAAAATCTTTCCAAAAATGCCACGTCATCTACATTTGGAGCATAAACGTTATCAAGCACCAGCATTGTATTATACACCTTCCCCGAGACAATATATATAACATATCTATTACCATTGTGATGCACAAAAGGAATGTTTTGGTCAATAAGAATTTACAAGCTTATTTACACCCACCCCCTATTTTTAACACTAAAAACAGTTATATTAACACCAATATGCAAAATGTTATACACTTTAACGCATAAACAAGATATTACACCTACGCACAAATGTGAAATATGCATTATAATAATTTTTATGAGCTTTATATCCATCCATCCATCCATCTATTTTCTTCCGCTTATCCATCGGGGCGGGTCGCGGGGGCAGCAGCCTAAGCAAGGAAGCCCAGACTTCCCTCTACCTGGCCACTTCATCCAGCTCCTCACGGCAGATCCCGAAGCGTTCCCAGGCCAGCTGAGAGACATAGTCTCTCCCGGAGGCCGCCCACCGATCGGACGTGCCCTGAACACCTCCCCAGAAAGGCGTCCGGGAGGCATCGTAACCAGCTGCCCGAGCCACCTTATCTGGCTCCTCTCAATGCGGAGGAGCAGCGGTTGTACTCCGAGTCTCTCCCGGACAATGCTTCTCACCCTATCTCCGAGGGAGAGCCCAGTTACCCTGCGGAAAAAACTCATTTCGGCCGCTTGCACCCGTGATCTTGTCCTTTCGGTCACTACCCAAAGCTCAAGACCATAGGTGAGGGTAGGAACGTAGATCGACCGGTAAATTGAGCGCTTTGCCTTTCGGCTCAGCTCTCTCTTCACCACAACAGACCGGTGCAGAGTCCGGATCACTGCAGACGCCGCACCAATCCGCCTGTCCATCTCGCATTCCCCGAGGTATTTAAAGTCTTCCAGTTGAGGCAGGACCTCATCCCCGACCCGGTGATGGCACTCCAACGTTTTTCGGACTTGGAGGTGCTGATTATCATCCCAGCCGCTTCACACTCAGCTGCGAACCGATTCAGTGAGAGTTGAAGGTCATGGCTCGATGAAGCCAACAGGACCACATCATCTGCAAAAATCAGAGACCCCCGCGGCCTTGCCACTAAGGAGCTTTTTGACAGAGCTGCAGACCACCCGGCCTGCCGCTACCTGTAAGCTGTCAATCAATAGTTAAAATCTAAAATGTATTTTCTGTCACTTTATCTATTACCACACCATCTAATATTATTACCAAGGCAGAATTGTATTTATAACTCCCTTTTGTTTTGTTTAAATTTAGGGATAAATTTGTTGAGGTGTTTCGGGCCTGCCCGGCCTTCTCGCGACCGGGCATGCCCGAAACACCTCACCAGAGAGGCGCCCGGGAGGCATCCGGACGAGATGCGCGAGCCACCTCAACTGGCTCCTCTCGATGTGAAGGAGCAGCGGCTCTACTCTGAGCTCCTCTCGGATGGCCGAGCTCCTCACCCTATCTCTAAGGGTAAGTCCACCCACCCTATGGAGGAAACTGATTTCCGCCGCTTGTATTCGCGATCTTGTTCTTTCAGGCATGATCCATAGCTCATGACCATAGGTGAGGGTGGGAACTTAGATCGATCTTCCGACTCAGCTCTCTCTTAAGCACGACGGTTCGGTACAGCGACCGCATTACTGCTGACACTGCACTGATACGTCTGTCGACCTCACGCTCCAACCGTCCCTCACTCGTGAACAAAACCCCGAGATACTTGAACTCCTCCACGTGAGGCAAGACCTCACTCCCAACCCAGAGGGTACAGTCCACCCATTTCCGACTGAGAACCATGGCCTCGGATTTGGAGGTGCTGAGTCTCATCCCAGAAGCTTCACACTAAGCTGCAAACCGCTCCAGTAAACGCTGAAGGTCACAGCTTGATGAGGCCATAAGGACCACATTGTCTGCAATTAGCAGAGACAAGATCCTAAGGTCACCAAGCTGGACTCCCTCAATGCCTTGACTCCGCCTAGAAATTCTGTCCATGAAGTTAATGAACAGAATCGGTGACAAAGGGCAGCCTTGGCGGAGGCCAAAGTTCACCGGAAAAAAGCTCAACTTACTGCTGGCAATGCTAACCAGGCTCCTGCTTCAATTGTACAAGGAGGGAATGGCACGTAGTAGCAGGCCACCAATCCTGTACTCCCGGAGCACCCCCCACAGGACACCACGAGGGACACGGTCGAATGCCTTTTCCATGTCTACAAAGCACATGTAGACTGGTTGGGTAAACTCCCACATACCCTCCAGTACCCTTGCAAGGATGTAGAGCTGGTCCAGTGTTCCGTGACCGGGACAAAAACCACATTGCAGCTCCAGTAACCGAGGGTCAACTAACGGTCGTACCCTTCTCTCCAGCACCCTAGAGTAGACTTTCTCATGGAAGCTGAGGAGTGTGATCCCCCTATAGTTGGAACACACCCTCCGGTCACCCCTTTTAAAAATGGGGACCACCACCTCGGTCTGCCAGTCCAGAGGTACTGTTCCCAACTTCCATGCAATGTTGTAGAGGCGTGTCAACCAACACAGTCCCCCAACATCCAGAGCCTTGAGGAATTCAGGGCGGAACTCGTCTACCCCCGCAGCCTTGCCATTGGGAAGTGTTTTAACTACCCCAATTACCTCAGCCACGGTGATAGAACTGTCCACGTACGTATCCTCAGACTCTGCTTCCTCTACAGAAGGTATGTCAGTGGGATTGAGAAGGGCCTCAAAGTATTCCTTCCACCGACCATCTATATCCACAGTCGAGGTCAGCAAGCCCCCATCCGCACTGTAAACAGTGTGAACTGGGGGCTGCTTCCCCTTTCTGAGGTGTCAGACGGTTTGCAGGAACCTCTTCGAGGCCGACCATAAGTCGTGCTCCATAGCGTCACCGAACTCCTCCCACACCCGAGTTTTTGCCTCGACGACCGCCAAAGCCGCGTGCCTCTTGGCCTGCCAATACCTGTTGTCAGCTGCTTCAGGAGTCCTGCAAGCCATTTATGCTTGATAGGACTCCTTCTTCAGCTTGACAGGAGCCCTAACCCCCAGTGTCCACCATCGCGTTCGGGGCTTGCCACCACGACTAGCACCGACCACCTTGCGCCCGCAACTACGACTGGCTGCCTCAGCAATGGAGGCACGGAATACTGCCCATTCGGACTCAATATTCTGGTCCTCCCTCGTGATGCAGGCGAAGCTCTGCCGGAGATGAGAGCTAAAGACTCTTCCAGACGTTCCCAGCCCACCTTCACTACGCATTTGGGTCTACCAGGTCTGTCCGGCATCCTTCCCCACCATCTAATCCAACTCATCTCCAGGTGGTGGTCAGTTGACAGCTCAGCCCCTCTCTTCACCCGCGTGGCCAGAACATGCGGAGGCAGGTCTGATGATACGACCACAAAGTCGATCATAGACCTGCGACCTAGGGTGTCCTGGTGCTAAGTGCACTTATGGACGTCCTTATGTTCAAACATGGTGTTTGTTATGGACAAACTGTGATTCTTACAGAACTCCAGCAACAACACGCCAAACGGGTTCAGGTCAGGGAGGCCGTTACTCCCAACCACGCCCCTCCAAGTCACACTGTCATTGCCCACATGGGCGTTGAAGTCTCCCAGTAGAACTATGGAGTCACCAGCTTGGGTGCTCTCCAGAACCCCTCTGATAGACTCTAAGAAGGCTGGTACTCTGAACTGCCGTTCGGCGCGTACGCACAATCCACAGTCAGGACCCTTTCCCCACCCCTAAGGCGTAGGTAGGTATTTAACCCTCTTGTTCACCGGGGATGACTCCAGCGCAGAGGCACCAAACCGAGAGGCTAATAATAGGCCCACACCAGTTCGCCGCCTCTCCCCTGCAGCAACTCCAGAGAAGAACAAGGTCCAGCCCCTCTCAAGGAATTTGGTTCCAGAGCCAAAACTGTGGGTTGAGGTGAGTCCGACTATATCTATTCGGAATGTTTTCGCCTCTTCCACAAGCTCGGGCTCCTTCCCCACCAGAGAAGGGACATTCCATGTCCCAAGAACCAGATTTGGCCGCCGAAGATCAGGTCGCCCGGACACCCGTCCTCGACCACTGCCCAGACCGCATTGCACCGGACCCTTATGCTTGCCCCTGCAGGTGGTGGGTCTGCGGGGGGGGGGAGTTCCCGTGTGGCTTCTCTGGGCTAGGCACGGCCAGGCCCCACGGGTGAAGGCTTGGCCAACAGACGCTCACCTGAGAGCCCCTCCCTCAGGCCTGGCTCCAGGGTGAGGCCCCGGTATCGCACGTCCGGGCGAGGTGCAGTCACTCCTTTTGTCGTTCTTCATTAGGGTCTTCTGAATCACTCTTAGTCTGGCCCGTCACCTAGAACCTGTTTGCCTTGGAAGACCCTACCAGGGGCAAAGAGCCCCTGACAACATAGCTCCTAGGATCACTCGGGCACTCAAACCCCTCCACCACAATAAGGTGGCGATTCATGGAGGGGTCAGGCTCCTGAAGGATGAGGACATGACTAAGGTGGAGTTTGAGACCAGCGAGGAGGTGGACGTTACCCCCACCTTTGACACCATAGGCCTAAGAGAGGACCTACTCCACGGCATCTACGCTTATGGTTTTGAGAAACCGTCAGCCATTCAACAAAGACCCGTCAGAGACGCATTAGAATAAATATTCTGTTTGACCTCAGGTGCATTTAACTTTAGAGCTTCTACCGCACATACAATGATACATGTTGCTGGTTGGCTGACGAAACATCTGTTTTCCATGAGTGTGTGAGCAGGCTGAGAGCAGCCAAGTACAGCACAGAGGGTATTAGAGGTAATTTACTTATTAGAGAAAAAAAACTTAATCCCAGGAGCTGTGATTGTAAATGGAGATGGAGCTTATCTGAACGACTATCAGTCTCCCTGCAGGGCCAATGCAGGCTGACAGTGGCTGTTCAACACACATGTTATTGCCACAAACACTGCACGACATGACCTCACATCACTACATCACATTGTTTTAATTGTGCTTATAAACTGCATTATCTGCAATGCTGACTCTTCTAGTTGACACCATACACACTAACACAGCTGATGAATAGGAGCATTTTTAGACTCCTGAAATGCAGTTGGTCATCTGTAATAATGTACAACATGGTGTTTATTTTTGAATTTACTTTCACAGGAGAGGGAAAGTGCATTTACATATGACTGTGTTGTGGTGGTAAAAATGAACCTTTAACCTGCAACCCTCACATTTTAGCAACCACTTTTTCACAGTATACAGTATATTTTCAAAGGACAATACTACAGAAATCAAACTTTGATATACATCAAGTAGTGAAACTGTCACAATTTTTCAATATACAATATATAATGTATTCATTTTATGAATAATGCTGTTTTGTGGTTCCATAGGACTTATTATAAGCCAAAAAATATGCATATTGAAGCAAATTGTACATATGTTTTAGCCTAAAATAAGCATTTTAGAGCATACCAATGGCAAAATGAACTAAAATAGATAAAAAAGACATTCAGAAGACACATACAGGAATATAATGTGAATTATATGTACTCTACACTGGTTACTTGCTGTGAGTAATGTAACTGTAATGTTCAGTGAAACACAAACATCCCTGGAACAACAGGCTTTTACTGCAGGTTGGATTTATCTCACAGGCACAAAAATCCCCAAGAAAAATCCATAATAAACACAGGCTGCTGTTGCTGCAGTAACAGCAAGCTAAAACTCAACTCTGAACCCCTAATGTCACTTCCTGTTCACCTCTACTCCACTTACTTCAGATCCCCTGGGGAACACAATTATATCAACAGACAGGAGGACTAGTCTTATATTAGGCAATATGAGTCTAAAGGTTATTATTGGGTGAAAATTCAAGTCTGGAAGCTCTAATCATGTTAAAAACACAATTCAAAGTTCGTAAACAGGTTTTCTAGTCTCTAACAATGAAAATATTCACTTTATAAATAAGGAATCCAAGTTGTGGAAATTCATCTCTCTTGGAAGAGTTCAAGTATCTTAGGGTCTTGTTCACGAGTGAGGTAAAGTTAGAGCGTGAGGTGCAGCATCTGCAGTAATGCGGTCACTCTATCGGACCCTCGTGGTGAAGAGAGAGCTGAGCCGGAAGGCAAACCTCTCTATTCAC
This sequence comes from Oostethus manadensis, assembly GCA_024372805.1. Classification (NCBI taxonomy): domain Eukaryota; kingdom Metazoa; phylum Chordata; class Actinopteri; order Syngnathiformes; family Syngnathidae; genus Oostethus; species Oostethus manadensis. The sequence goes on from QODF01000089.1 coordinate 525,127, forward strand.
CCGTCGATTTTCGTTCCCAGCTTCACCTATGGTCTTGAGGTATTGGTCATGACCAAAAGAATGAGATTGCGGATACAAGCGGCGAAAATGAGTTTTCTCCATAAGGTGGCTGGACTCACCCTAAAAGATAGGGTGAGGAGCTCGGCCATCCGGGAGGAGCTCAGAGTAGAGCCGCTGCTCCTTCCCATCGAGAGGAGCCAGTTGAGGTGGCTCAGGAATCATGCCTCCCGGACGCCTCCCTGTTGAGGTGTTCTGGGCATGCCCGGATGGGAGAAGGCCTCGGGGAAGACCTAGGACACACTGGAGGGATTATGTCTCACAGCTGGCCTCGCCTTGGGGTCCTCACGGTGGAGCTGGAGGAGGTGGCAGGGGACCGGGTATTCTGGACTTCCCTACTGAGACTGCTGCCCACACGACCAGGGCCGGACTCGGATAAGCGGAGGTAGAAATGGAATGGAAGTTGTAGAAATTCACTTAACACGGTCGGCTCAGGAATCAGTCAACTGCGATTAACAAGGGATTATTGTATAGCTTTACTATCAACCAGGAAAATGACTCAACCAGGAATCATTATCTTAACACCTGCTATGCGAGTGAGTACCAAAATAATTGTTAAGAATTGTGTTGGTAGGACCATGGTCTGGGGCTGCATGAGCCAGCACTGGGTAGCTGTGGTTCATTGAGTAATGAGAGAACAAGAGAAACTTGAATGAAGTAGTATTATTGTTATTGTAAGTTACATCCAAGTTTCATTTTTAAAGTATTGTCTCTTGAGAATCTTTGCTAAAATGTGAGGGATGTACACACTTTTGTGGGATATTGTGCATTCTCAAATAGTGGCTCAAACAGATCTCATGCCTCAATTACATGCAGTGTATATCAAAAACTAAAATAGTTTTATTTCTTACTTATTATACTGTTTGTATTATACAGAAATGTCTGTGCTGTGTATACGGTAATGTGTTTCATGCATTACACCACCTAGAGTGAAATGCCTCTCCCTTTTTCCCCCCAGAAAAAAAATAACAGGTGCCGTGCTAGCTATAATTATCTTTACTGTATTCATTTTTCCACAAGGCGGTACAGTTTGGTTCAGTTCACAGGGCCACGGTTTGGTACACTATACCTCACTTTGGTTAGCTTTTTTTGCCACAGGTGCTAAGTAATGAATGAGCATTGTAAATGCATGAACCCTGTAAAATGTGTGACATCATACCAACAGGACAGCACAAAGTGTGTCAAATTGTGCAATGCTGACATTAAATATTATTCTAATAGAAATTTACCGGTGATTACAGTAAAGGCCTCTGAAAGTGATGGTTACTGTTACAATTCAAATCTTAACGTCTTAACCTCTGGACTTTTACAACTTTTACACACTCCTCTGCACTTCAAATGGGTGTCAAGCAAGTTCTGCTGCTGCTCAGTATTAAAATCCAGGTACAGAGTCCAAATACCTACTTAAATGTTCCTCAGTGTTGGAATCGTACCACTGCAATAAAAAGCCTCAGCTATTTTCCAAGTCATTTCAAACCTGCGTCACACTTGAACCAAACAGGGAGGAAATAAACCAGAAGCAGACCTTTAAGACATAAAAATTAACTACTTACTGTGCTGCTACAATTCTGATAATGTGCTACACTAACGTTCTAATCTTTATCCCTTTATCACTCATTGCTCATCCCATTTGTCTCTTCGTCTTTTGTTGGCCTTTTGGTCTTGCAATGTTGCAAAGCTGAGTGTTCAAGGATGCTGTCATTGTTAATGTCTAAAATTAAAGTGCTGCTATCTGCATGAGAGAGTGATGACGCGTGCGCAGCCTGTTAGTCACCCAAATGTGCGTCTGCAAGGAGTTGCAGAAAATTTTGTGTGAACGCAACCCTGCGGGGGCTAGGAAATGGATACTTGTTGGAAAACATGCTGCAGCATCACTGATGCAATCAAACAAGCAGTAATCCACCACCGCCCCTCCTCTCTTGCTTTTGACACAATCATCCTCAATCTTTCCTGGCCTCCTCAGAGTGGCTGCCCTGCTCTGATAATTGTCTCCCACTGATCTATGACTCTTGTTTACTCCCCCACAGAAGAAGCCGTCGCCTCGATGACCGGCAGTCGGCACCAGTCGTGACTCAGCTGAAACCTAATAGTCCTAAAGTCTTTGCAGTCGGTAAGCCCAACTACACATTTCCTTCTGTGGATCACTAAACAGCAGTGAATTCACACACAAATGTACCCACACTGCTAATTGGGCCACTCTCCACCCCCCATCTCCTGCATATTCTCGTCAGTGATGAAAATGGTGTGGGCAGTGGTATTTTTATTTCAAAATAAGTAGTGCGGCATCAATTGTTGGGTCTTCTGGTAAAGTCATAAACAGAACTGTGCAGAAGTATTTGGTCAGCATTAGATTTGTTGTTTATGCAATGCTACAGTGATCATATATTACTAGAATGACACAAGCTACATCTTGGTTCATGGAAAATGATAAACAGACAACCAGTGCTGCTGATGATGATGTAAAAATGCACGTACAGTCGTCTCTCGCCACTTCTAGGTTTGAACATCAAGCCCTCACTCTATTGTGTTTTTTCAAAGATTAGTTGATTAATAAATAGCCGCCGTTTCCTGGTTGACTTTGGCCCATTATTAGTCGAAAAAAAAACGCATGTTAAGCAATTTTTGCGTATTCTTGACCTAAATTAGGCATTCTCAGGAATCAAAATGATTAATTGGCCTAAAATACAAATACAATTTAAGGTATTAAAGGAGGTTGATGAACTGTAATCTACATTGACCTCTAGATGTCACTGGTAACCAATTTTTACTTGATTTTACTGTGAAAAATATAGCAATTTTGTCTCGTTGGTGGTGTTTTTATGTTCTTTGTTTTTTTTTTTTATGCAATCTTGAGCCAGCTGCAATTCTTTTGAGTGTAGCCTACTATCATTTATTGTTTTACTTTTAAGAAAAGGTAACTACAACAACAAATCCCACTGTTTTAAAATTCTGTGTTTGTATGACCTCTTATAACCACTAGGCAGAGTTCATCGTGCCAAATTGAAATTGCCCCATACTGTATAGTATGGGGCAATTTCACAGCCACTCACATCCAGATCCAGCAATATAATGATTGCAAGACAATTTTACTTCACAATTGAAAAACTACTCGGTATTACATTTAAAATACATCATAGTCAAAGTGGCTTAATTTTCAAAAACACCAAATAAAATGCCTCCTCCTTGAGCCACCACCTTATTATGGTGGAGGAGTTTGCGTGTCCCAATGATCCTAGGAGCCAAGTTGTCGGGGGCTGTCATGCCCTTGGTAGTGTCACCCATGACAAACAGGTCCTCGGGGAGGGACAAAACAAAGAGTGGCTCAATAGACCCCAATGATGCACAATAACAATGGATTACGTTTTCCTTCGACCTGACGCGGGTCACCGGGGCCCTCCTATGGAGCCAGGCCTGGAGGTGGGGCACGATGGCAAGCGTCTGGTGGGTGGGCCTGCACCCATGGGGCCCGGTCGGGTTCAGCTCAAAAAGGTAACGTGGGTCCTCCCTCCCATGAGCTCATCACTCGTGGGAGGGGCCAAAGGGGTCGGGTGCAAAGAGAGCTGGGTGGCGGCCGGAGGCAGAGGCCTTAGCGGTCCGATCCTCGGCAACAGAAGCTTGTTGTCGGTACGTGGAATGTCACCTCTCTGGCGGGGAAGGAGCCTGAGCCGGTGCGTGAGGTGGAGAAATTCCGGCAAGATATAGTCAAACTCACCTCAACGCACAGCAAGGGCTTTGGAACCAGTGCCCCCGAGAGAGGGGCTGAACTTCATTCCACTCTGGTGTTGCCAGCAATGAGAGGCGACGGGCAGCGGTGGCAATTCTTGCCCCCCGGCTCCAAGCCTGCACCTTGGAGTTTAACCCAGTAAACGAGAGGGTAGTTTTTCTACGCCTTTGGGTGGTGGGATGGGTCCTGACTGTTGTTTGCGCTTATGCGCCAAACAGCAGTTTAGAATACCCGCCCTTTTTGGAGTCCTTAGAGGAAGTACTAGAGAGTGCTCCCTCGCGGGATTCACTTGTTCTGTTGGGTGACTTCAATGCTCATGTTGGCAACGACAGTGAGACCTGGAGAGGTGTGATTGGGTGGAACGGCCCCCCCTGATCTTAACCCGAGCGGTGTCTTGTTATTGGACTTCTGTGCTCGTCACGGATTGTCTATAACGAACACCATGTTCAAGCATAAGGGTGTCCACATGTGCACTTGGCACTAGGACACCCTGGGCCGCAGTTCGATGATTGCCTTTGTGGTTGTGTCGTCGGACCTTGTGGCCACATGTTTTGGACACTCGGGTAAAGCGAGGGGCGGAGCTGTCAACTGATCACCACCTGGTGGCGAGTTGGTTCCGATGGTGGGGGAGGATGCTGGTCAGACCTGGCAGACCCAAACGCATTGTGAGGGTCTGCTGGGAACGTCTGGCAAAGTCCAGAGTAGTTCGAATGGGCGATGTTTCATGCCTCCATTGTTAATGCCGCTGATCGGAGCTGTGGCCGTAAGGTAGTCGGTGCCTAAGGGCGGTAATCCCAGAACCCGTTGGTGAACACCAGTGGTGAGGGCTGCCATCAAGCTAAAGAAAGAGTCCTATCAGGTCGTTTTGGCCCATGGGACTCTGGAGGCAGCTGCTAGGGAACCGGAAGGCCAAGCGGGGAAAAACCCGGACATGGGAGGAGTTCGGAGAGGCAGAGTATGGTTCGCATTGCCGGCAATAAGTCGGACCCGTTTCCAGTGAGGGTTGGACTCCGCCGGGGCTGACCTTTGTCACCGAGTCTGTTCACTACTTTCATGGACAGAATTTCTAGGCACAGCCAGGGCGTTGAGGGTTTTCAGTTTGGTAGCCGCAGGATTCGATCTCTGATTTTTGCAGATGATGTGGTCCTTTTGGGTTCACCGAGCCGTGACCTTCAACTCTCACTGGATCGGTTCGCAGCTGAGCTTGAAGCGGCTGGGATGAGAATCAGCACCTCCAAGTCCGAGGCCATGGTTCTCGCCCGGGAAAAAGGGGAGTGCCATCTCCGGATCGAGGATGAGGTCCTGCCTCAAGTGGAGGAGTTTAAGTACCTCGGGGTCTTGTTCTCGAGTGATAGAGGATGGAACGCGAGATGGACAGGCGGATTGGTGCAGCGTCTGCAGTGATGCAGACTCTGCACCGGTCTGTTGTGAGTAAAAGAGAGCTGAGCCAAAAAGCAAAGCTCTCAATTTACCGGTCGATCTACGTTCCAACCTTCACCTATGGTCATTAGCTTTGGGTAGTGACCGAAAGGACAAGATCGCGGATACAAGCGGCCAAAATGAGTTTTCTCGGCAAGGTGGCTGGGGTCTCTCTTAGAGATAGGGTGAGAAGCACTGTCATCCGGGGGAGACTCGGAGTAGAACCGCTGCTCCTCCGCATTGAGAGGAGCCAGATGAGGTGGCTCGTGCATCTGGTTAGGATGCCTCCCGAACGCCTTCCTGGGGAAGTGTTCATAGCACCTCCAACCGGTAGGAGGCTTCGGGGAAGACCCAGGACACGTTGGATAGACTATGTCTCTCACCTGGCCTGGGAACGCCTCGGCATCTGCTGGAAAGAGCTGGTCGAAGTGGCCGGGGAGAGGGAAGTTTGGGCTTCTCTGCTTAGGTTGCTGCCCCCGCGACCCGACCTCGGATAAGCGGAAGAAAATGGATGGATGGATGGACAAATAAAATGCTCTTTTTTTCACAACCCACTATATTAAAAAGACAGCAGGTAAGAAATATAAAAATAATATAAAATATCAAGTTAAAGAAACAACTGCCCTGTGATTGACTGGCGACCATTCCAGGGTGTACCCCGCCTCTCGCCCAAAGTCAGCTGGGATAGGCTCCAGCATATCCGCGACCCTAATGAGCATAAGTGGTATAAAAAGTGAATGAATGAAGTTAAAGAAACACTTACAGAACACATCAAACTAAAAATATAAAAATTGTCATAGTTATACAGGTACTATATATACAGGTTATATATGTTTCCATTTACAATGATAATCTTGTAGAGGAACGTTCACAGTACAAGGTGTAGGAAGGAGGTTTAATGTACTGTAATTGAACAAATTGTAAAAAAAGAAAAACAGCCCCCAACCAGTCCAGGGTGTACCTCACCTCTCACCCAAACGCAGCCGGGATAGGCTTCAGCATACATACCGATCACCCCCCCCCCACACACACACACACACACACACACCCCACCCTTCCCTACTGAGTATATGCAGCGTAGAAATTAGAACAGCACCATCTGCTGGAGCTGGTGGGACAATGTCAACCCTGCCCATTGTGGTAAAAGCTGTGTAGTAGAACCAACATGGTGTGGTATGGTGTCAGTGTGTCAGCAGGTGAAAGGGGGAGGCCGTTGCATTAGGGAGGAGATCTTTTGGCACCTCATCCATTGATTGATTGAGTCATTTGGGTGGGCCGAGAGGAAGGGTGCGATGGCTGACTTTCGCCTTCGGCCATCTTCTGTCTGATCAATCCTGACTCAGTGGTGGACACCGAACTGAACTGATAAAGCAAGCTTAAACGTAATGATACACCCACGTGCTAAATTCCCCCCGTGAGTCAGTTTAAGTGTGTGTGTGTGCGTGTGTGTGTGACTGCTGAGTTTATGATGGGGGGCTCTTTGTCTGCTCTGTATCTGTGTGTCAGGCTGACTTTACCACAGTGATCTGGCTCGTTTCTCCAATTCCAGAACTCTGAAATGTTTGGTTCTAGCTTCTGATTTCTCATTTTTCGATCTCTGGCAAAAACAATCAGTAGCATAGTGACAGGATGTCCCAAATGGTGGCCAGTGTATGTGTCACACGTTTGCAGTGGTAACCTTTCAGGACCAGCCTTTTCAGCTGGCCTAAAAAGTAACAGAATCACTGACCTACATTTTACTTAAATTCTAGTATTTTTTCCATGAAATTTCATACAATCATTTAAAAGTTTATCATCATCCTTTTTTAGCTTGTTTCTTGGCTACACTGCCTCTAGTTTGTGTACAGTCATCCGTGGCTACATGTAGCTTTGAAGTCAGTCCCTCACTTTTTGCATTTTTTTCAAAAATGCATTAATGAATAAATGATTACTGTTTGGTTGTTGACAGCTGCCTACTATCCATCCATCCATCCATTTTCCACCGCCTATCCGGGTCTGGGTCGCGGGGGCAGCAGCTTCAGTAGGGAAGTCCAGACTTCCCGGTCCCCAGCGACCTCTTCCAGCTCCATCGGGAGGACACCAAGGCCCAGCTGTGAGACATAGTCCCTCCAGCGTGTCCTAGGTCTTCCCGGGGGCCTTCTCGCGACTGGGCATGCCCGAAACACCTCACCAGGGAGGCGCCCGGGAGGCATCCGGAATAGATGCCCAAGCCACCTCAACTGGCTCCTGTCGATGAGAAAGAAGCAGCGGCTCTACTCTGAGCTCCTCCCAGATGGTCGAGCTCCTCACCCTATCTCTTAGGGTGAGTCCAGCCACCCTACGAAGGAAACTCATTTCCGCCGCTTGTAACCGCGATCCCATTCTTTCGGTCATGACCCATAACTCATGACCATAGGTGAGGGTGGGAACGTAGATCGATCGGTAAACAAAGAGCTTTGACTTCCGGCTCAGCTCTCTCTTCACCACGACGGTCCGGTACAGTGACCGCATTACTGCAGATGCTGCACCGATCCGTACGTCGATCTCACGCTCCAACCTTCCCTCACTCGTGAACAAGAACCCGAGATACTTGAACTCCTCCACCTGAGGCAAGACCTCACTCCCAACCCAGAGGGTAAAGTCCAAAGCACATGTAGACCGGTTGGGCAAACTCCCACATACCCTCGAGTACCCTTGCAAGGGTGTAGAGCTGGTCCAGTGTTCCGCGACCGGGACGAAAACCACATTGCAGCTCCAATAACAGAGGTTCGACTAACAATCGTACCCTTCTCTCCAGCACCCTGGAGTAGACTTTCCCAGGAAGGCTGAGGAGTGTGATCCCACTATAGTTGGAACACACCCTCCGGTCACCCCTTTTAAAAATGGGGACCACCACCCCGGTCTGCCAGTCCAGAGGTACTGTTCCTGACTTCCATGCAATGTTGTAGAGGCGTGTCAACCAACACAGTCCTCCAACATCCTTCAACAAAAATGTTGAAAGGCATATATGTCATTCGATTCTGGGCACTAGGTCAGCAATGTTTGATTGATGAACATTGATGAGACAATCCCATAGCTAACATGAGTTATGATTGCTTTTCATGTCTAATATATTAGGTAATACGAGGAAAAAGGTGCCTATAGCAGTGTTATTTTATGTCTGCAGGGCTCTAATAACATAAACAGGTTTTGTATGCCCAAGCTACAAAAATATTACATTTATTAATAATGAATCATACTTTTTCTTTCATACAAATTCACTTATCGCAGTTGAATCTGGGAGCAATTAACCGCCATTCATGTTCAATTTTTTTTGTCCAATTAGATTTCAGCTTCTATGTGTTGCCATGTCAATGTGAACATCCAAAATTGTTTAGTGATCTAGAAAGGAAAAATGATTTTGTCTAAAAATAATCAGTACCTCTAGTCATGGGTATCCATCCATCCATTTTATATTCCACTTGTCCTCACTGGGGCTGGGGGGGATCATGAGTATGATATATTCTATTATTTTTTCATGTTTCATTGTGTAATTAGATAAATATTGATTCTGAACTGCTCCAGATGTTGTAGTGCGAAGGTATGGAGTTTTCTTACGCTTGTTACTTTTTGGCAGAGGGCCAAATTTGCAGGCAGCTTCCAGCAGTCATTACTTTATGCTCAGAGTTACTAGCAGAAATGTACTTGGGTGACAATGTATTCAACTATGAAGACTTTATGAGTTTTGTGCTTTTGTAATAATGAAATGTAAGTCATCCCCAATACGTGGAATGTCTCTCATGTCACGCCTTGTTGTGCTGTGTTTTTGTATATAATCGATGTTTTGTATATCTGCCATATGATAGTGGTGGTATTAAGGAATATATTACGTTGATTAAGTCCCCACTGAAGTCCCAGGTACCAAATATACAACCCGCCACAGACTGTAAATTCACTGTAAATGCAAAAACTCTGAGAGAAAACTAGTGTTATTTTTGTGCTTGGCGATGATGACCTTTCTCTCCGTCCAACAACAGTCCATGTCAAGGTCTAAGGAGATGCTCTAACCGCCACTGTCTGTGTGGCCCTCTTTGTTGTCATGTCAGGCTGCTGCACCCTTTCCAGTTAAAACCACGGTGTGTCATAGCCACAGAAATAGATCTATGTTTACATCACCTTCAAGTTAACCCCGTGCTTGTTTTCAGAGATGTTCTGTGGCAAATTCTGCGGAAAAATGTTTCTTTTCATTTGCCCTGGAAAAGAAATCCCCAGGTTTGGGTATAAATGATTGACATGGGTGTGACGTCACTGTATTTAATTTCTTTAAGGACTTTATGCCATGACCAGTGTTTAATTAAAGGGGCCACAATGATATTGTTCCCTCCAGGCAGGACATTGTGGATTGGACAGGTTTCTATTGCGTAGTGCATGACGCCCTCTGCAGGATTGAATACACATTGCAGCCTTCTTGACCTGCAGCAAAAATACAAAAAGTCAAACGTCCCTGCAGCGGAACGAGGACTCGGCCACTTCTTTGGGTACACCTGTACAGATGACATCCAATGCAAATCTGACTTTGCAATGATAATCAAGTGTTGTTGTTTGTAGAACTGTGCTGCATCATACTGAGTGCTTTTTCTGATATGCTCGTCTCCAACGTATGACAGCTAAAGCTGTATTAGAAACATCTCTCAATACAATGCAGGGACTTCTACCACATAAACAAACATATTGTTAAATGAATACCTCTCGGAGTGAGAATCTATATTGCGCATTCATATCTTTAATGCAGCTATTTGATTGTGCAGATGTACCTAATATTTTGGTCATAATATGGACATTCTGCCCATAATATGTGTATTATCATAGTATATCCAATCATAGTATATTAATGTGGGACGTGATCCACCACCCACCATAGCTAACATTGCTTTCATGGCTACAACTGACAGAGTTTAATGTGAAGGTGTAAACAGCAAAATGTCTGAGTGGTCTCTAACGTCTTGATGGGTGGCTGATAAGGCAGTTTGAGGTCAAATCGGACCGGTCATCTCCTGTCCACTCTGTGAGCACCCCCATAAATCACATGATAGCGTCTGGCTGCTGTCAGGCCTGCCTGGTGCCCACCAGGGTTAAACCAACAGAGGCCTAAGTGAGGGGGGTGCAGAAAGCCGAGATGGCTTTTTGTCTTCTTCACTTTGACTGTCAGACAACTGCGATAGGAAAGAGTCTCACACCATACTGTTGTTTTATTCTGGACTTTAGTCCTTGTTTATACACACCTCCTTGGGTTGTAATCCAAAAAAGACTATTTATTTCCCTATCTAGTGACTCATTTCTGTTTTAGTTCTTCCTTTCGGAGTGCAGGCCAGCAGGCTCAAAATAGCGCCTCACCTATACTGTAGGCTTCATCTGTCATTTGGTGACATTGTTGTATTCAGGGCTAAAAAGATCCTGTCCATACAGACCGGACTTGACAAAGAGGCTCGCTCAGGTTGTCCTGTATGAGCTGGTTGGACGAGCGCCAGCCGCAGGAGATGTGAGCGTAAACACAGTACGAACCTCACACTCTGCCTAATGTAAGAGTGTAAGTACAACACTTTTATACAACACTGGTTTCTGAGTGCTCAGTTAGGTAACACGATTAACTCGCTATTACCTCATTTGGGACACCTAACAAAAGTGTAAAAAGGGGTTGACTTCAGATTTTAGGGGATGGGATTTGGAGGGATGGGAAGGACTCATTAAGTCCTCGCAAACTGCACTTTCTTTTTGTTGTATTGTGTTGTTGTAATGGGGTAGAATTAAAAAAGACTAAAACTCATGTTGTGTTTGTGGCTCCAGGCTATTTTCTTTAGTTGAAGAGGAAGCAAAATGGCTCCTTGGATAGTAAATGTTGCCGACTTCTGGTATTGCCCAACATTTGATCAAATAATTGATTCATAAAGGTTTCTATTTACTTTTGTCCCATAAAGGTATGCAGTTTTTCAACTAGCTGTTTGTACATATTTCTACACAATTCTCTGGGTAACCAATCATAGGAATACTAATATGAATGTTTTGTGATTTGAATATGAATGGATAGTGATTTGAACTTATTGGCTATACTGTACTTACAGAGAAGCTTTTCAAATCCCGTGTGACTTGGTCCAGAGTTCGTGTTAAACAAATGGATTTTGTTCACAATGTAGAAGAACTTGCAGAGTGCTAGAAACATGTTTGAGACTTTAAAAACAAGACAATCACATGATTTCCTGAGAAAACACAAATGAGCTGTGCTGTTTTAGCGCTCCCAGGAAGTGTGTTAATGTGGGAAAGGTGAGGGCAGGTTGGCTTGAGGGCTTACAAAATCAAATTATGGCACATGGACCAGCAGCTGGTGACGGATGGTCATAGAGAGAGCAAAGGGCTTTTCTTGTTGTTTCACTGTAATTTGCCTTGTTTCCTCTATTGCTGTTTTTGTGTACTGTCTATACACTCTTCAGCCACATCATTGGGTACATCTAATGAGACCCAATATAATCCTGGATGAGATGCGCATTCACTCCCTGGTATAAGATGACAATATCATGTGTTGTTAAATTATAAGATTTAATAACTGTAGTAGACAAAATGCATTGTTTCTTATCCACTGCTAAGGCTATACCTCTTATTCATATCCAGCCTTATTATATTCGTGCAGACATTTGTAGTGGATCTCGGATGTAGAGATGTACCAAACGTTGTGGCCTATGCATGAACAGATTCAGACTTTCTAACAGCCAGAACTTTCGTGCATGCGGGTATCTCAGGCTGGCATCAACACAACAACTCAAAGTGCTCTTTTATTACAGGAAATTGTGTGCATCTGCAATGAGGGCACCAATCTGCCCCCCACCCCACCCCCCACCCCCTGTGCTGTGGAAGTTGCAGTAGGGGTCACAATCACAATTACAGTTGATAAACTTGGTTTGAGTCCTTGTTCTGTACTCCCTGTGAGAACCAGTTGTGTTTTTGATCTTCAGAATGAGGAGGATGTTCCTGCACAAGGAGAGTATCTTTTCTCATTCTAACGTATTTAAAGGTCTCATTAAGTGCCACATTACCTTTCATTTAAGAACGCAGAGCAGTTATAGTCCAAGAGACGTCGTGGGTGAGGTTATAATCGAGAAGGCTAACTTCTACCCTGAGACTTTGACGGTGTGTGTGTGCATCATCCACGTGCGTGTGGTCTTGCAGGGGTGATAGATGCATAGAAGGAGGATTTTGAGGTGAGGCCAGTAAACAGTGCAACATGCATGTAGGAGGTCTGGGGGCAGACCAAAGCCAGACCTGACAGCGTTGCAGACTGAGATACAGACACTTCCCATTCCTCAACAAAGACTCATTGGCATCATAAACCCACCGAGCAGTCATGTTTAATGGCCGTCAGAACACAGGAGCATTATAGGGCATCAGCAAGCACATACCAGGAACGCATCAAACACCAAAATCCATGACCCTCACTATTTTTCTCCTCAGCAATAGCTGATAGAACCAATATATAAAGGAATAAAAATAATAGAATATATGCAGTACAATTTTTGATATTTATTTTTAGTATTTACTATATTTATCAAAACATTTAAGCTAGAAAACCTTTTTAAAATGCTAGTAAATGTATTCTTGCAGGAATACATTTGACAAAATAATAACACCACATTTCAGAAAAATAATATCTTACCAACAGTTCAATATGGTGGTGGTAGTGTGATGGGGGCTATTTTCCTATTTCAGGACCTGGAAGACTTGTTGTGATAAATGGAACCATGAATTGTGCTGTATACAAAAAAAATCCTGAAGGAGCTATATATTCATTCATGCATAAAGACAATGATCCAAAACACAACAGCAACATCCACCTTTGAATGGCTGAACAAAAACGAAATGAAGATTTTGGAGTGGCCTGGTAAAAGTCCTAACCTGAATCCTTAAAAATGTGGTTCGTGCTGGAAACCCCTCCAATATGGCTGAATTACAACAATTCTGCAAAGAAGAGACTCATTGCAAGTTATTAGTTGTTTCTGCTAAGGATGGCCAACCAGTTATTCAGGGGGCAATCACTTTTTCACACAGGACCACATAGAATTGTTTTTTTCTCCTCCCTTAATAATAAAAAGTTTAAATTAAGAACTGCATTTTGTGTTCAGTTGCGTTGTCATTGACTAAAATGTTCATTTGTTTGGGGACCTGTAACATTTAAGTGTGTCAAACATGCAAAAAAATAAGATATCGGGAAGAAGGCAAACACTTTTTCACACCACTGTATATGTGTGTGTGCCAGTGTAAAGGTGGAAGTCACCCATCTAGTGACCCTTTTCAGGCCCAGGGGTCAGACATTGTTCAGGAGGATGCAGACAAGCAGGCTGATGGATGGCCATTCAGAGTGTTTCCCTGCATCGGCCATCCTCGGGAAATCGTAATTCACCCATTGGGAGAGGCTGACGGCAGTTCAGGTCTCTACTCTGCACCGCACTCTTTTACTCCAGGATTAGGAACGCTGAGAGCTCAGCAGCATTATAAAGGTGGAGTAAATCTTGAGGTGCAGCTGTATCCCTCTTTAAACGTTCCACTTTAAGTGGGTGGAGTGAATAGTGCCAGAGGAAGAGCAGTTGAATGTCTGTGATGTTGACTGATGCTCACTGAGACTCATATTGAATATTAGAATGTATACAGCAGTGTTGAATAGAGAGTATTTGGAAATTGAGTTTTAATATTTTTGCCTTTATTAAAGTAAAAGAATTGAAATAATTGAAGTGTAGATCTCCAGCTTTAATTTGAGAGGTTTCTTTCAAATATGGCATTTTCATCCAAGTATTTAATCGTATGGTTACCAATGTGCAGTAGGTCAAAGTGTATCAAATATACAAATACCATTGAACCTCTGAAAATAAAAGCTGCAATTCTATAAATAAATGCTAGATTTTTATGAACTCTCTTGTATTAAAGATGGAAACCCACACTTTCATGTACTTTTATTTCTAATACTTTTTTGGGGGCAGAAACTCAGTTATAATATCCTAATACAGGACTTGTGTACACCAGTAAATGCACACACACTCACACTCGCATTGTGTACATAAAACCTGTTTTTGTCATCAGAGAATGTGATGACCAGTAGACACACACACTGAGTGACCCACCGATGACCGTGTGTGAGGGTAATCCTACATGATGAGAATATGAGAAAGTTTTGGTGGGTTTTTTGAGTGTTGACTTCCCACAGGAAGAGCTGAGAACTTTTGCTCTGAGTTCATACTGTATAATTTGCAGTGTTTTGCAACATGAAAATATAACTAAAATAACTTTCCACATGACATTCTTGAGAAAAAGAAAAAAAGCACTCCACTCTCATGGAAACAAATTTGTCCAAACCACAAAGGTACTCTCAACTCTCACATCCCCAAACTTTTAGGGAACTTTCTCAATTCTGTACACAAAATAACCCATAAGCTATTTTCTGACAGTTTAGTACAGTGTAATGTAAAGTATGCAAATATGAAAACATCTGAATCATTATTTATATATGAACATGGTACAATTCTAGCATGACATATTGATACAAATTATTAACAAATAAGGTCAGGTGATCATCATCATTTTCATCACCCCCCTCGCACGCTTATCCAGGTAATCGGTTATAGTGTCTGATTAATTGCTTATGGGTGACTAATCATCTATTTTCTATCCTGCTTCTAATCATTTGGGCCCTGAGTGAGCTGGAGCCTAGCCCAACTCTCACATGTTACATTTTTTGTGTCCTCTCCGCTCTTTACCGCTCCTCACCCTTCCCTCCCAACTACAAAGCTGATGATAAACAAGCCCATACACAATGTCAACCAGTCAATGTCCCCTTCAGGGACATTGACAAGTCATAGTTTTCCACCCCCCAAACAACCCAAACACAAAAAGTCAATTGCATAAAAAACAATTTTATAAAAAGTCAAGTTAAAGATGAAAAAATTTATTAACATAATAAAAAATAATAATGCACTAAATATGACTTTAATAATTAATTGCAATTAATGCTTTAATTTGACAGAACTAAATGAAGCAAAAAGCATCATCATCATCATCATAAGCAGACATAATCCATCCACTGATTTTGTTTTAGGTCTCTGTGGATCTGGTGTCTATATTGTAATGGTAATTGTAATGGTAATGGTAATGGTTTAATTTTATTTAAACATGCATATACTGTAAATGACATTGGAATACATCACTTACAATTACATACAATTGACAGTTCCACGTCCAAATGGAGTCAGAAGAAGTGAAGCCTTTTTAGCAATTTATAGCAATATTATGATATTACTATACACAAGAATAATAACACAGATGAATCTTGTGTTTTTTTTATAGAGCACATTTTGGTGGTTATTTCTTAACTCGCCATTAGCATGTAAACAGCAACATGTGTATATTAAACCTGTGCTTTTTATTTTATTTTATTATTACGTCTCCTTTGACCTTCCCATAATAACCTAGCCTGAGACGCTTGCATGTGCTTTTGACAGCAAAAATCTCCCTCCTTAATTTATTTTTTCCTGTTTGCTTCTGCTTTGTGCTCAGCTGTAATTGTTGCAATAACAACCGAGACGGTTGACTGAAGGGGATCGTTGTCAAGTTGTTACAGACATACTGTACTTTTTTTTTTTTTTATCAACTTTGTGCTACTTTGTGCTACTTCAGAGCACAAATGCATGTTTGGCACCACAAAAAAAATTAAGTAATTAAAATCACCCTCACATTATTTATGTATATTATGTCATTGACATTTACCAGGGCTGTACAAAGTGCAACCAAGGATCTAGATGCAGCACATGGGTCATTTTTATTGTAGAAATAAAATTAAACCTCAAAGGCACAATTATTATATTAAATTAAATATTAACAAAATTATATATATATATATATATATATATGAGAATATCAAACCGGCCCCTCGCAGCCCTATTTTACTTTACGGTGGAAAAGGTTTGAACAGGCCTGACATACACTCTGTGTGCAACATACTGTATGCCAACCCAGCAGACAAGATCAATAAACACTGAGAGCAGTTTTACGCCCTCTCTCGACTCTAAATGTACCAGAAATAGAAAATAAACAATTTACATAACAACCACATAGTTAGATCAAATCTGCTTTGCAATTTGAGGGAATGGAATTCTCTGTAGCGTGCAACAAAAGGAGCAGCACCGCTTTTACTGCTAATGTTTGGAAAGTCCTTCAAAACTAGATATGAGCATGTCCAATATTACATTTGTATTACCTGACTTTTGGACTTGACAATATTAGTCAACACTCCTTTTGGTACCCGATAAAAAAATCTTTGCATATTGCATATTTTGCACTTCTATAAATCTAAAATGCACTGTGATACATTTTGCTATCATGAATGATTTATCATAATATACAAGAGCTTTATCAGATCTTGCCAAGATTTGAAAAAACTTAATCAAACCACCCGGACTGTTCTTGCTGATTGAAGACGTTTCATCTTTAATACACCAGCTTTACCAGCAGCCAGGTGACCTAAGAGGGTTGTTTCCAGGGCCACTTCGACTACAACCCGTGGTGACCATCTCTGGGGGACACACCCAACAGGGACATAAAAAGAGAGGAACTCCACACATAAAAGTTAGAATTCAAGAAGACTGTTTGTATTAAATGTGAAACATCTTCAACCAACAAGGACATGTGGATATGTGGACATGTGGACATATGAATAATCGTGGTAACAAGATCATTTTAGTTCACTTACAAATACAATTACACGTTAGATTCTAATAACAGTGGAAATCAAGAAATATATTAATTAAAATATGTATGTTTTTGTTCAGTCCCAAAGGGGACAGGAAACTCATTTTCAATATCACCGCTAGATGGCGACAGAAATCCGTTGGAATTCTTGATTAGGGTCTCTAGCTGCAATAGGAAATAAGCGTAATGTATTGTCTCTGGCATATACTTAAGGAAAAATTATTTAAAAAAATATAACCCTTTTGTGAAATGTCTTGCAGAGTGTACATCCATTTCCCCCATAGGTTTCTTATTTAATGCTGACTGAGCTTCCCCCTCCCCCACAAAGTAGGTTTTTCCCCTTTTGACATTTGACTGTGCAAACTATCACGCTTAACAAACCGTAGAGGATCCGCCTCAGTGGTCCTTGGATGCAAAATGCAAAACAAGAACACTTTGGCAAAAATAGAACAGTCACAACATGGGTACACCTGAACAATATAATGTGAAGATGTAAAAAAATGCTTTTCCAAAGATAATGCTGTACTGCTCAACTTTGATTGGCAATGTGTTCATTATTGTAGTGGCTGTTGAATTCAGTTTTAATAGCATTTTGGTCACCTCATTTAGTTAGATGAGGTGCATAATGTTAAAAACAGTTTTCAGTAAGAGGCAATGCCCCTCTACCACAACAAACTACAACCAAAATAACAAACAAGGTGTTAAATCAAGATACCTTTTTTACCAAATAAATCCCCCCTTTTCCAACTAACAGTAACATTTACCAGATTTATAGTGTGAATAACACTCCACCTCAGTCATGCGATGGTCAAATTGGGATGCTGGCATTTCAAATTGGGGAAGTATATACTGTCACTGTCACTTTCTGTCCAGGTCTGTGGTTGATAGGCAGCAGCAGCTCCTTCACATACGCTGGAACCATTTTAGAGCAACTTTAAATACTCGCTATACCGTAGCAGCACCTGCATGCAGGCCAGCCAGCCAGTGTGTGACTCGTTGCTCAGAAAGAGGTTGTGTAATCGCCGTGACTAACATTGTCGGTCTAACGTTGTAGATAGACCAGCACAGTTCTTCAAACCACAAACATCCTGTTCCTCAAGCAACAGATTTACATGGAGGCAATCACTAACACAAACAACAATATGAAGCTCACAGATTATTATAATAATATTATTAATTAGTCACAGTTTGGGAATTTTCTAGTTTAAAAGGTATGAAAACTACTGACTGTGATATGTCTTCATTCATTAGAGCATATCATAGTAATCCGCATACCCCCAGTACCTGTCTGCTGTATATTTGATGACATTGGTGCAACCTGATTAGACGCTTAGTAAATGCTTTTGACAGAGCCGGCCCTACCAATTGTGGCTTCCATTGTGAAATTTCATCATCAAACAATTTAAATATGCACACAGTTTACACACAATAACTTGAATAAATAAGATACATTTACGCTATGCCAAAGCTATATACGAAACCTAAACATGATAATATAACTTGCAGTAGTGTTAAATGGGCTTTGCATTACGTTTGAATCAGTGTGACCTATTCCATTGTAGGAGTAAAAGTAAAAAGTAGTATAATTACACTAGTATAAAAATCTACTATAATTAATATTAGTTAGTTAGTTAGTTAGTTTTAAAACTGTAATTATTTCTTCTGCACCGTGACAACTTTGACACCTTCAAAATTTCTCTATATTGCCTAATGGGCCTGCAGGCTGTGGCTTTTGACATGACCTTTGTTGTTCTTGTAGAAGAAGTGAAATTCTGTTGTTTACAACCAATTCAAAGTGTTTGTACTGAGAAAAATTGCGAACAAAATTCACTCTATAGAATTTGTTTAGCAAACATGTGCTTAATGATACTGACGAAAACAAGTGTAAGACCAAGAAAAATATAATTGCATTTGCCACTGAAACTGTGTGTGAACATTCTAAACAAAATACCAAGAGCCAAATAGTTGTGACCGGAGGGTGTGTTCCAACTATAAGGGGATCACACTCCTCAGCCTCCCTGGGAAAGTCTACTCCAGGGTGCTGGAGAGAAGGGTACGACCGTTAGTCCAACCTCGGTTACAGGAGCTGCAAGGTGGTTTTCGTCATGGTCGCGGAACACTGGACCAGCTCTACACCCTTGCAAGGGTACTGGAGGGTCTGTGGGAGTTTGCCCAACCGGTCTACATGTGCTTTGTAGACTTGGAAAAGGCATTCGACCGTGTCGCTCGTGGTGGCCTGTGGGGGGTGCTCCGGGAGTACGGGATTGGTGGCCCGCTACTACGTGCCATTCGGTCCTTGTACAATCGAAGCAGGAGCCTGGTTCGCATTGCCAGCAGTAAGTCGAGCTTGTTTCCGGTAAACGTTGGCCTCCCGCCAAGGCTGCCCTTTGTCACCGATTCTGTTCATAATCTTCATGGACAGAATTTCTTGGCGCAGTCAAGGCGTTGCGGGAGTCCAGCATGGCGACCTTAGGATCTCGTCTCTGCTATTTGCAGACGATGTGGTCCTTATGGCCTCATCCGGCTGTGACCTTCAGCGTTTACTGGAGCGGTTTGCAGCTGAGTGTGAAGCTTCTGGGATGAGACTCAGCACCTCCAAATCCGAGGCCATGGTTCTCAGTCGGAAACGGGTGGACTGTACCCTCCGGGTTGGGAGTGAGGTCTTGCCTCAGGTGGAGGAGTTCAAGTATCTCGGGTTCTTGTTCACGAGTGAGGGAAGGTTGGAGCGTGAGATCGACAGACGGATCGGTGCAGCATCTGCAGTAATGCGGTCGCTGTACCGGACCGTCGTGGTGAAGAGAGAGCTGAGCCGGAAGGCAAAGCTCTCTGTTTACCGATCGATCTACGTTCCCACCCTCACCTATGGTCATGAGTTATGGGTCATGACCGAAAGAATGAGATCGCGGATACAAGCGGCGGAAATGAGTTTCCTTCGTAGGGTGGCTGGACTCACCCTAAGAGATAGGGTGAGGAGCTCGGCCATCCGGGAGGAGCTCAGAGTAGAGCCGCTGCTCCTTCACATCGAGAGGAGCCAGTTGAGGTGGCTCGGNCTCCCGGTGGAGCTGGAAGAGGTCGCCGGAGACCGGGAAGTCTGGACTTACCTACTGAAACTGCTGCCCCCGCGACCCGGATAAGCGGAGGAAAATGGAATGGTAAAGTGTAATGTTACTGCTAGTTGTGTGTCAAGATCTCGTGTCTCGCAAGACAAGATTAGGGCTGCGACTAGTATACTGTACACTTCTTAAGTGTTTTTATTATTGCTTTTCTGTTCATTGTTCTCTATTTAAGCATCTATCAGGTGAGGCAGCCGCAGTGGTATTTCTTTAGTATCTGACGTCACCTTTCCTGCTGCCCACATCCCGTCTGCTTTGCATTCACACAACACACACGAGGTGAGAGCAGCGAGGCTTGAGATGCATGTCTATACTGCGCTCATGCTCCCCCAGGACACTTTCCCCACACGGGTGTTCCCCTCAAATGTCTGCCTCACATTCCTTTGCCACTATTAAGTTTTGTTTTAGGCAAATATGAAACCAGACTTGAACAACTCAGCAGTATTTCTGTGGAAAAATGTAGTATTTGAAATAGTTGAAGTGTTTTGTTGTGATGTTATTCAAAAGTGCTTTGCATACAAGTTAACCTGTGCCGCCGTATTAGTTCTTCTACGCCAGTGGTCTATAAAGTTTTTTGTTGTGAGAGCTACTTTTACAAAATGAGAATGGCCAAGTGCTATTCATTTTTGTAACATTTATTTCCATAACTTAATTCAACCCAAACAAACATGCTTGTTTTACCAGAATATTAACAAAATGCTGGTAACCACATCTCACATTTTGCATTTCAGAATGCATGTCTTTTTAGTGTAGTGTGTCACATTAATAACTAAAACCTGAATAAAAAGCAGGCGGGCGGGCACCTCGTGTAGTCATGGGGGGTTACCTGGTGTCATTGGTGACCCCTGATCTATGCAATGCATTGACTTACTTGGTATTTACAAATGTCAGGACTCATCCATGGCATGTCTGCATGCTGTCTGTTCCTCTTTTTTGGGAGAAGTTGTGTGCTGGATCACCTTCCTGGGCTCCTTCCTGTGTTTCCTGTCCACATCAAATCAGGCGGTCAAGGATCTTGTCAGAGTGCAGCAACCAGGACAATGACTGATGCAACATCCCATCTGTCCCCTCACCCACTGGATGGCCCACAATGGCTCCATGTTTTAACTGTAGCTGATCCTGCAGGCCTGTGATAGCATGCACTCAAACTTTATTAGGCACGTCTGACTACAATTTATTGAGCATAGGCCTTACTGTATCTGTCGCCGAATCTTAATGTTTTAAGACTTTTGAGCAATTGTATGATTCCCACTTTGTGGTAAACATTTGGCCAATTCCATTTTCTGTGCCCAGTTCACAAACACAGAAATTTATCTCCCTCAGTTATTTGCTCTACCTTTGAGGGAAGAGACGTGCAAATGGTCATGAGCCCTCCCTGTACACCAAGTATAGTCTCACCACAGATTTGTAAAAAACAATGCAAAAAACCCAGGCCTTGATACACACATGAAATTAAAGCCTGGAGCTCTGCCAACTATTTTTCAGTCACCTATAGATGTGATAACTGTAAGATTTATCATTTTATTTTTCTTGAGTGAATGGGCTGACCTACCATTATGTTGCTGTGAAAATGCTGCAGCTCACATTGTTGTGCTAATATTGCTAATGTTTGTGTCCTCCTGTCCTACTCTTCAATGTTAGGGATATATGGGCTCTATTACGTTGTGCAGAGTTACAGTGTAAAAAGTGGATACAATTCTCACTACTGTGGACAAACACATATCATTAGCATTAAAGCGACACACACACAAAACAGCATGTTCCCAGTTAGGTTTACTAACAGCACTGTGAACGTTTTCATCGCCAACATCATGGCTAGACACTTCCAAAACACAATTGTGGGTCCTGAGATGTATGTAAAACTGTTTCAAAACATATTGTAGTATAGTTTCGGTGCTATACTACAGTAATCAGCAACCTTTTTGGACCCACAAACTGGATTGTGTTGGAACAAAATATGAGGTAAAAGAGGGAAAAATACAGTACAGTAATATATTTTGTGCAGCATGGGGGTAAGTTAGATGGGGGGTTCAAGAACTGTCAAATAAAGTGGGACAGGTCACCATTAAACATAAACATGCAAAAACTGTGGGATTTCTGTTTATTACTTTTGAATAAGATAATGACCTATATTTCCAAAATTGAAAACAATTTACATAAAATTCAATGTAGTTATTTTTTGTGTTTCTGCTTGTGCAGAGGTTATGTTTTTGCTGGGGTTTACTGGGTTGTTTGCTTGTCTGTTAAAATAAATTGAAAAGTTCATTTTTCAGAACTTTCAGGAATTGTCGGAAATGGGATATGAAAGAACTGATTACATTTTTTAATGGCTTTTTTAAACATTGCATTGCAAGAACACTTTCTGGATTTGTGCATATAACTACAAAAAATGGTCAAAGCACTCGGAAAAAAGTGTCGTTTTTTAACGCTTTTCTAGTTATCATTGCGCCTGAAAGTTTCCCATGGCCCGGTGCTATAAACTACATCTCATCGATGGAAAATGTACTTGGCGTAGCGTTCAAACTAAATTGAAAGTGTGACAAAGAAATTGTCACTGATACCTGTTGTATGAATGAATTCATTCGATCATCCAATATTTGCGCACTTGATGAACGTCTGTTGCATATTGTACTAGTTTTCATCCATCAAAATAAGACACCTGGAAGAAACCAATAGTAAGTGTAAAACAAGAACAACTTTAAGTTTCAACCGATACTAATAAGAGGATATGAAGCCTGATTAGTGTGTGTGTGCGTGTGTGTGTGTGGGTGAAGCCGTGGGAGGCTTTCTCCCTGCGTTCCAGGATGTGGGATCTCTGTCCACCTGTGTATGCTCCCAGTTCCTCTCTGTCAGCCACTCTAGTTCTAAACCAGTTGACTCCCCAGAGACCTGACTGGAATTAGCGTCTTGTGACACAACCTGACCTGACTTTCCAAAAGAATATTTTGGAACCTTTTTTACCAAGTTTCTTTTCAGTCTTTATGAGGAAACAAGTATTTTTTGTTATTTTCAAAAATAATGCTAGCGTTATTTGTTTGTCTGTTATCTGACCTTTTACCTCAGATATATCTCACATCATTATTTAAAACATTGTTTGCAGTATGTCAGAATCAGAGGTTTTTCACATCTGTTATCGCAGGATTTTAATAAAAAAAATACAAGAATATGCACCATAAGGTGCTAAGTAAAACCTGACAAAAAATACATATATTATAAATGCATTAACACCATAAATTAGAGATTTCCAATAATGTCGTCCCGACATTGGCATAAAAATGTAACATCAGTAGCAATCAGTATTAAGTTTTTCCCTATAATGAAAATCTATTTAAAAAAATGCTGTATATAGGCCTATAAGCTCCCATAATTTACGGCGTGCCAATGACGACCTCATCAAACTGCATCTTAAAGCGTGTAAACAAACGTGTTTGGTTCATAACAAGCTTGCTCGCACTGTACTTCGTCCTTCAATGCTTCCAATTCCCAGGGCAAAATCCTTCAATCGCAAAATCATGGACTGTATCACACTACAATAGATAACCAGGCGTTTTCTATTGTGCAAGACGCCACAACGCCACGACAATTCACCAAAATTGTGGAGTTCCTCAAGCCACGCTTTGCCAAGCCCAATCGTAAGTATTTTTCCAATGTGTTACAATGTTGTTTACAGCCTTGTCGCTTGATACTGTATCTATTAGCTTCACAACAGATTCCAACAGATTAATTCCACGACTGGAGATATGTGATGTTACATAGGTATCTGTGTCGGTTTGATAATAGAATCTATGAGATAGTACTCATCAGTGTCTGATTACTCTGTTAACTGGTCCAAGACCACAGCTCTACCCATTAACTGTCACTTTCAGGGTATACCTGATGCCATAATACGGACAGGGAATATCCGATATTTGGGTATAAACATTTCACCCAAGTTGTCAGAGCTGACACAGTTGAATTACGTTCAGCTTTTGAAAAACAACTGAGAGTGATCTTTTGCG
Organism: Oostethus manadensis; assembly: GCA_024372805.1. Taxonomy (NCBI): domain Eukaryota; kingdom Metazoa; phylum Chordata; class Actinopteri; order Syngnathiformes; family Syngnathidae; genus Oostethus; species Oostethus manadensis. The sequence continues at coordinate 549,177 of QODF01000089.1, forward strand.
GTGGAGACGTCTACCCATATCACTCATGGGGAGAGTGGCTGCCGTCAAAATGATGGTTTTACCGAAAATTAATTATTTGTTTTCAATGATACCCACCAAACCATCCTCCAACTGGTTCAAGTCACTGGACTCCCACATCTCTAAATTCCTTTGGAAAGGCAAACCATCACGTATAAGCTTAAATACGTTAAAACAAACCAAAGGCAGGGGTGGTTGAGAGCTTCCGGACTTTTCTCAGTATTTCTTAGCCAATCAACTGCAATATGTCTCCAAATGGCTCAAACCGAGTTATCCAGACGAGCCATGGCTGGATATAGAGCAAGCACTGTGTGATGATCTAGCAATCTGTGATCTACCATTCATCAGTTCAAACAATAAACATCATAAATGTTACAAAAGTATGAACATCAGCTCCACTCTGACAGCTTGGTGGGAATTTCTTAAAATAAACAAATGTTCCCTCTATCCATGACACCCATCTGGAACAACCCTAAAATCCTACAAAATAAAAGAATGATAAACTTTTCTCTCTGGAAAAACAAAGGTATAAAACACTTAGATAATATCATAGTGGAAGGAAAGTATGTCATTTGATACGCTCACCTCCCAATATGGAATCAACAGCACCAAATTTTTAGAATGCCACCAAATCAAATCTATAATAGGAAAAAAATACACGCCCAATCAATTGAACCTGCAAATGCCAACCAAGGTGGCAGAATTCTGTAACCTCTGCCCCCCAAAGTTATTATCAAAAACATATAGGCTTAACAATAAAACAGAAGATTTAATACACCTACCGCCTGCAAAATGGGAAACAGACCTACTCAGTAATTTGGATCAAAACACATGGACACAAATATGTTCAAATACATCTAAAATGACGAAAAACCTAAATCTACAGCTAATTCAGTTCAAAATTCTTCATAGGGCTCATTTTACAGGACAAAGGATGTTCAAGATGGGTCTGGAGATGGTATGTTATATAGCATAATATCAAGGGGGAAAAGTCCTAAAAGATTGTTGATCAATATAAAAATATCAGATCTCAGCAATTTAGGCCATCCTGTGTCTTTTGTCATTCCAAATGCCTTTTGTGTCAGAATCTAATGACTAGTGGACAGATTTTGTTAGTTATCAGGAGATTTTCTGAAGATTTTATTTAAAAAGTATAGTTTGTATTGAAACTTAGTTGTAGACACTTTTTACAACATTTTAAAATTGTGATTAAAATCATAAAATAAATTAATTTATGTTTTTAATTGCTCAAATTAAGTATGTAAGCTTTTTAAAACAATAACTAATGATTAAGAAAACTCACTAATTAAGCGGCATAGAAAATGGATGACTAGATGAACATGCATTTTGTGCACTCGTCAGTTAGTTAGTCCTAAAATTGAGCATCAGAAAAAGTAAATTAAAAGAAAATAAATAAGTGTTGTTCTTCTTCTTTTTTTACTTATTTTTGCCTTTATTTTATTATAAAATTGGCTTGTATTTTTTGAGACACCTCTTGAGAGGATCTGCCTCCTTCCAGTGTGCAGCACATCACAGGTGGCCATGGATGGCAACATCACTTCTGTTTGCTACACGTCTGTAATGGTTAATTGTGGGAAGCCTCAGACGCCACAAAGAGATGTTGCAACACAAGGACAACCACACAGCAGACACTGGATGTGAGCATAAAAGAGGCACTGTTAGCAAAAACCTAAACCTTCACTTCCTGTTGCTCTGCCTACATATTCATATTTGTATGTATGATAGTTTTAATGTAATGCAGTGTAAAATAGGTCAAGACTAAGGATTTTCATAGTTGATGGGGAGGGTCCCAGAATTCCTGGCTGCACTCCTGTTACTGGGTATCTGATATATGAAAAAAAAAACCATAAAATCACCTTATTATTTAAACATAAACATATTGGACAATACTGTATAAGTGGTGACACTTCCAGAGGATGACACGCCTTCTTTAAGGAGACTTTGATGTGAGAGTACATTGGTGGAAATTTCAAGTACGTGAAAAAGCACTCAGCGACTCTGTGTCTTGCACTGCTGTGAAAGGCTGCTCCTTTTCTGGTTATTGGTTTCACCTTCTGACTGTCACACACACACATAGCCACATGGCTATGGAATCACAGGAGTGCCAAAACTGTAAGGAAATACACATGGAAATATAAAGATAATCAATAATACAAAAATATACATATACATATTGTAATTCCATTTTGTCTTTCTTTTTTGGTGTTGTCTTTGTTTTTTCCATTTCATTGTTGGTTTTCCTCCTTTGTCTTTGTCTTTTCCATTTGCTTTTCTTCTTTTCATTTACCAGATGCCTGATGCTAAATGGAAAAAGCAAAATGTTTACCCGCCCACAGCAAAGGCTGTAGGTGGGTCCTTCTGCCAAGGTGACTAGTCAATACCTAATCACACGATTCCAGCTTGCAGTGACTATGTAGTAGCTATGTTTAAATATAGCTCTTAGCGCAGGTGACCGGAAGTGGGTGATGGACAGGAAGTAACATCACTATCATGCCGCTATGCATACTTTGCGTGAACATCTTACACGATGAAGTTCATATCAAAGCTGCTAAGAGAAGCGGCTAACAGGCTGGGTGGGACTAGTCACCCTGGCAGAAGGACCCACCCAAAGGCAAAGACCAAACCAAAGGCCAAAACCACCACCTGCGGTGGCAAACATAAGGGTCCAGTGCATTGTCTTTTGGGTTGCGGTCGAGGGTGGCTGCCTGGGCAGTCCTGGTTCTTGGGACATTAAATGTCACTTCCATTTGGCTTGTGGGCCTTCTGAGGCAGCTGATAGGTACAAGCAGGCCAAGCGGTATTCTGCTTTGGTGGTGGTTGAAACAAACAGGTGAGTTGTACAGGTGTGTTGCTATGTGCCATTTAGTCCTTGTATGACCGAAGCAGGAGCCACAGTTGCATTGCCAGCAATAAGTCGAGCCTCATTCTGGTGAACGTTGACCTCCACCAAGGGTGCCATATGTCACCAATTCTATTCATAATTTTTATGGAAAGAATTTTTAGGCACAGCAAAGGCGTCAAGGGAGTCCAGTTTTGTGGACTTACCATGTGGTAGACGATGTGGCCCCGATGGCCTCATCAGACTGTGACCTTCAGCGTTTACTGGAGCTGTTTGCAGCTCAGTGTGAAGTTTCTGCGATGACACTAAGCACCTCCAAACTACGAGGGCATGGCTCTCAGTTTGAAAAGGGTGGATGACACCCTCTGGGGCCTGCCCCTGCTAGAGGAAGTATCTTGGGGTCTTGTTCTTGAGTGTGGAAGGTTGGAAATTGAGCGACTGATGAAGAGGTGAAGCGAGAACTGAGCCAAAGCTCTCAATTTAGCGGTCAATCTATGTTCTTACCCTCACCCATGGCCATAAGCTTTGGGACATGACCAAAAGATCAAGACTGTGGATACAAGTGACTGAAATGAGTTTTCTCCATGATGTGGCTTGACTCACCCTAAGAGATAGGGTGAGGAGTTCGGCCATCCGGGAGGAGCTCAAAGTAGAGCTGCTGCCCCTTCACATCAAGAGCAGGCATGCCCAGCTGGGAGAAGGCCCTAGGACACGGTGGAGGTTTTATGTCTCACAGCTGGCCTAAAAAAAAGCCTTGGTGTCCTCCCTGTGAAACTTGAACTGGGAAGTCTGGGCTTCCCTACTGACACTGATGCCCCAGCGACCCGGACCCAGTTAAGCGGAAGAAAATGGATGGATGGGCTCCAAAACAGACAGTTTTTAACTCATGCATGAGGGGGGGACTAATCATAAAATTGGTTGACAGGTCTGTTAGTGGGTTTATTTATGCTTGAATGATGCTTGTGCCAGCAACCCATACAGTGGTTTAGTACAGATAATTGTACATGAAAAAAATAATTGAAAACCTCACTTTTTTTGCAGCGCCCCTCTTTTGGAGATAAGCTGATTTTCTGCGCCCCACCCCTCAGAAAAAAATACGGTAATAATAAAATGTGTTTGTGGTATCCCCCTGTATCATAACACCCTTCCAGGGGCCTCGCCCTCCAGTTTGAAAACCGCTGCTCTGGTGGCATATGTGGGCTGTGAGGTCAGACTGCTTTCTATTACGTGTACAAATGTTCCAGTTCTGTAGAATTAATAAAAACTCCCCAGTAACCGCACACACACACACCCTTAGACTCACACAAACACTCTCTATGTACTTTACTCAGTGCGCCATCAGTGAATGAAGAACGCACTGTGTATCTGATCTGTGTGTGTAAACTTGACTACCTCTTCAAAATCTAACAATACGGACTCGGTCTGGAATGATCAATTGTGTGAAACATCATTCTGACTGATCGTCATCTGCATTTGTTTAAAAGTGTTATCTGTCTCAGACTAAATAATTTATACTATCAGAAACACAAAAAAAAGCAATTCTTTAAACAAATTACATTCTTAAGACGGGATCAGTATTAAAATGCAGAACGTTTAAGGACTTTAGATTTACGTCAATTGATTCATTTTGCTAGTGGGAATGTGAAGGTTCAAGCAACATTTGCTATAAGTGTACAATACAATAACACAATGATATGAAAACAACCAAAAGTGTAATTCAGCAAACATGTTTTTATTAAGAATGGACTGATTAAAACATGTTAAAGGTTTAAAATTGATGATAGTAAAACCTATCTATAATACAGTAGCATACAAACTTCATTCATATTTTATAAAATTACACACATACAAAGATACATTTAAAAAAGCATGTCAACTGAGACAATATTTAAAATAGATCTGTTGGTTGACTTTAAAAACATTTCCCAGTATGATGCAGTGCATGTCAACACCATTGCAAACTAAAAGGATAAACATTTTGTTATTGAATGCCTTTCTGACACTGTCACTCAAAACAGTAACATCCTTGTAGGTGGTCAATTGTGAATTGGATCTTAATAGACTGTGCAGATGCACCTAATATTTTAGTTGATTTTTGCTTCTTTCATTGTATTACGATCCAATGGAGTGATGGAGAGCGTTCACTTCTTGCATACAAAAAGCACTAAAAATAGCATAAACATTCCGATGAACTTCCGTGTCAGAGATTGTGACCAAAACAAAGAGTCTTCCAAGTAAGATGCATTTGCAGTTTCACGCATGCTCAGGCGGTGATAGGCATGTTGTCCCTGTAGCAAGTGGACCTTTGTGGACCACTGTAGCCACACAGGTCCTGGTAAATGCGGGCCATCTGCTCTGCTGAGAAGTCCTCACATAGCTCCACATTGGCACAGTATGTCTGCGAGCGCCGCAAGTTCACTGCCTCCAGCAACTGCTGGCACTTCACCACAGTGATCTGCAAAAGGCCAGGAGAGTTTAACAATTAAACTGAAGAAATCGTGGCAATAAAATGTCCTAGCTAGTCCTTACCTGCACAATTATCAGCTTGTTTTTGGCACTGTTGAGGTCATGAAGCTCCTCTCCAAAGCACAAGGTTATTGTAGAATCAGGAGCTGGAAGCTGACCCTCCTGGTGCAGCTGCAGTGCTACAGCATGAACAACAAAGTTAGAACCTCTTTGCAAGATATTTTAGGAGCAGAAGCAAACAAGGGCTCACCTTGAAGGAACCTCCCAGTGTCAAAAATCTTTACCACAGCATCCCTTTCCAGTTTACAAGGCACAGGGCTGTAATGTGATTCCACGTTTGCCAATCCGCTCCAAAAGACTCTGCTCTGACATAGCCTCTTGATGAAGATGCCCTCCTGGTTTGCCCGCAGCAGAAGCCCTCGCTCCAGGTGACCCAAAAGCTTGTGGGTCACATGGCGCTGGCGTTCGTACTCAATGAGCTCGGCTGACGGGAAGTACACACTCTGCATGGTGTCAGAGCTGTAGGGGGCGCCGCGACCCGGGTGCTGCTGGCAAGGGGAGATGCGACAGCCTTCGGGATGTGTCACCAGTGTGTTGCTCATCAGCTTTCCTCCATAGTAGAAGTAGATCATCATTTGGGAGAAGGCTAGAGGACACAATTATGATGCATGAATATTATTACTTTACAAATTCGACATATTTCTTGTGTAATTAACATTGAATGTAGAATAACTAAGCCTATATCCAACATGAATATATTTATAAGAAATATTTTTTGCTTGTGGTGCTGCTGGTGTAATGTACACACTGCTGTGTACACACTTTCCTGCAGACAGTGAAGGTTTGATTCTCCGCCAGGGCCCCAACACTGACACTTTGGAGATATCCAATGCCGGTTCCAAGTCCAGACAAATCGTAGGGTTGTGTTAGGAAGGAATCTTTTGTCTTTTTTAAAATATGTAATAATTAAGGCTGTCAATTGATTAAACAATTTAATCATGATTAATCGCAATTTTGTCCATAGTTAAATCACAACTAATCACATTTAATTGCAGATGGAAATAAGTTTTTATCTATAATAAAAAGGGATGTAAATGTCTTTGCGATAAACAACTCAAAAACATAATATACATTTAGAAATTCCACAGTTTTTGAATGTTTAATGCAAGTGGCGATTTGTCCTACTTTGTTTGACGGTCCTTAATGCACCTTTTAACTACTATACTGTATTTTACCCTTCATCTATCACCCCATATTTGCTGCCAAATGCTGATACTTTGTGGGAATGCATAAAAGTAAGATTTGATGACTTATTAAATCCTAATGTGCATATATCTTCGGTACACAACCTCTCTGAAAAACAAAGTCCAGGCCCGTACTGCTGGATGGTGGCTCTGTATTCATTATAATGTTGTTCCTGTCATAGTTTTACACAATACATAATAAATAAAATAAAATAAATCAGATCACTATCTTGTATGTATGTTTTACAGAGGTGTTAAAAATCTTTCCTGGTGACTAGCCATGGTCGTCACATTGACAGCCCCTAAACAGCAGCTCATAACCCACATTTTAGCTCGCTGTTCAAAGTAAAAATCAGCGGCGAGACGGCTCGCATCTAAAAAACTAGTTAGTTGGGACACTTGTAGACCATTTGTACCACTGCATATGACAATAAAAACAATACCTGCACTGCTTCAATCTCGTTACAAATATCTTTGGTCTTGTTGCAGGAGCTATCGGCCAAGACAACGTAGCTAAATTTACCAATCAAAATTTTCCTTTCTTTGTTTATTTCTGCTCAATATTTGTTCCAGCTTGTGGCTACACAGACACCGGTGCTTCCTCAAACTATGGTGTGGGCCGTGTGTCAGACTGGACGTGTGAATGTTAATCGTGCATCCCAAAAAAAATGCAGTTAAACTGCAAACTCTCACCTAACAGGCGTTACCTTTGACAACCCTAGCAAAAATACATATAAAAAATAGAATATCATGAAATTTTATGTATTTCAGTAATTCTGTTCAACTAGTAAAAATCATGTTATATATATGGATGCATTGCACACGGACTGATATATTCCATATGTTTATTTTTTTTTTAATTTTGATGATAATAACTCTTACTCACTCTTACTCAGTCTAGCCCTGTAGGCTACACAATTATGGGGAAGACTACTGACTTCATATACAGTATGCCCAAAAGAGGATCATTGATACATTGCACAAGGGCAAGACACAAAAGGCCATTGCTAAAAAAGCTGCTTGTTCACAGAGCTCTGTGTCCAAGCATAATAACAAAGTTGCAGAGATGTGGTAAAAAAGTGTACAAGAAATAAGGATAACTGCATCCTGAAGAGGATTGTGAAACAAAACCCATTCAAAAATGAGGGCGAAATTCACAAAGAGTGGACTGCAGCTGGAGTCGGTGCTTCAACAGCCACCATGCACAGACATATGCAAGACACAGGTTTCAGCTGTTGTATTCCTTGTGTCAAGCCACTCTTGAACAAAAGACAGTGTCAGAACCCTCTCACCTGGGCTAAAGACAAAAGTGACTGGATTGTTGCTAAGTGGTTCAAAGTTATGTTTTCTCATGGAAGTCAGTTTTGCATTTCCCTTGGTAATCAAGGTCCCACAGTCTGGAGGAAGAGAGAAGAGGCACAGAATCCATGTTGCTTGTTGTCCAGTGTAAAGTTTCCAAAGTCAGTGATGGTTTGGGGTGCCATGACATCTGCTGGTGTTGGTCTACTGTGTTTTCTGAGGTCCAAAGTCAGTGCTGCCATCTACTCTACCAGAAAGTTTTAGAGCACTTCATGTTTTCCACCGCTGACCAACTTCATGGAGATACAGATTTAATTTTTTAACAGGACCTGGCACCTGCAAACATTGCCAAAACTGCCAGTATTTGGTTTAAGGACCACGATGTCCCTGTCCTTAATTGGCCAGCAACTCGCCGAACCTCAACCCCATGAAAAATCTATGAGGTATTGTCAAAAGAAAAATGCGAGACACCAGACCCAACACCATCAGAGCAACCTGGACTCTCATAACACCTGAGGAATGCCACAGACAGATCGACTCCATGCCACATCGTATTACTGCAGTAATTCGGGCAAAAGAAGCTCGACATATTCATACTTTTCATTCAGCCAACATTTCTAAAATCCCTTTTTTTGGTCATAAGTAATAGTCTAATTTTCTGTGATACTGAATTTGGGATTTTCATTAGTTTTTAGTTACAATAATTACATTTAAAATAAATAAAAATTATTTCGGGTGCAAATAAACATATGCTAATATATTGAGCAGCACATGTATATACATTTTACTGTAAATTATCACATCCTTTTTTCAACAAAAAAATATCTAAAACAAAATTTTGTCACCAAAAGTCAGCAAATTTGTTTGGCAGTGATTGCTAAATTGCTAATGTGCAGGATTTGGATGCCCCAGCCTTTTTTGACTGACATGATATCACAGTAGTTATTGCTACACCCCTGTTAGTTAGTGTTTAGTTAGGTTTGTTTGGGTGACCCTTAGTAAGCATTATTACACAAAAAGTACACCCATGAATTCCCATTAACCTTTTTGGATGGGTGGCACGTATGCATAGCAAGAACACAGTACAATTTAGTGCATATTAGTATAAAAATGTAAATTTAGAGATTTATTTTCTATCATTGCTGTATCTGCTTAATGGAACTATCAGATGTCCATTCATGGTACCTCATTGTTTTAGTGGCACATCCCGAGTGGGGTTCTGAATAGAATGAAATAGAAATAACTTGGCAAAGCACTTTCATTAAATTTTTTATTTATTCATGAACGAATTTTCAATTTTGTTACATGTAAATGTGAACAGAGGATGTATTTTAAACTGTTCTCTGCAAATAATCACTGTGGACCACAATCTTTCTAATCTTCTGAGTACCTTTCTAAATTTTCTGTTGTACATCACTGACTCCAGGAAACCAATATGGTTTAACTAGCTCGCCTCTTTTTTTGTTTTGTTTTGTACATTTTTCATTATGCAAGTGCAATATTCAAGTGTGTATTCACTTGACTAATAGTCCATACCCAAGTTTTCTGTTTTGTTCACTTCACAATTGATGTTTTTGCACCCTTATCTGAAATGGACTTTAAGGTCTCTGATCCAGCTAGGTTGGTGAGGGGCATTTAAAAATATGACAACTGTAGTCTATGTGACTTTTGCAAGGTACAAGGTAATTACCTGAGCAGAGAGCGCCAGACGGTAATGGGTCCTGATGCAGCGAGAAAGCTGTGGAACACAGACAAGACTTAAGACTGTGGCTATACTCCCAACAACTTCTGACCACGCTGTTGTGTCATTACTTTGCCTCATCATCAGAAATATTTATACAACAACGAAATAATCACCCTAGTCAGCAGAGTTCAACAGGATGTTAGTCAATGCCTTCATTGCAGCGTTTGATTTGACAGACTATCACGAAAACAACAGACAAGCTTGAATACATTTTGTGGTGGCGGAAAATGTTTGTTTCATACCACTGACACTGGTCTGGGGCCAGTACTCCGGGCTGGTCTGGATCCTGCAGCCTTCTTCCTGCAGAAAAGCAAATGTCAAAGTAGTAGTATGTCATTACGAAAGACTCGGACAAATAAGAATGAGCTTACCTCTTTAATGAACCCGTCTATGTCTGCAGGGCTGCAGTCCATGTCGGTTATGTCACCAGAGCTGCTGGTAGCCGCCACCACCATCACAGAACTCCTTCCATCTTTGCATCCACAAGAGAAGAAGACATCAAGACTCTACTCAGGCTCGAAACATACTAATTTTCAGATTATTATTATGTCATGAGTGATACTAGACAGTCTGAATTAGGCACAATTTAATATTCAGAACATCTGCTATTTACATGTCACAAATGACGCGTTGATGCATAGAGAAAGATTTGAACAGCGCTTGACATGTCCAAGAGCTTACGTTTCTGCTCGTCCTCAGGTACGATTCGATAGACTTTATATGGTTCAGAGATGTCCAGCTGAGATCTTTCTGTCACCTCCTCAAAGTCGGGACTTTTATTGAGTGCACAACGCAGCCTGGTCTTCCACGTCGCTGGTTCTGCCTTGTCGCCCTCCTTAAATTTGCCTTTAAACACAGCCCATGCCTGCAGACAAGACATGTGACAATATAGTCTGTATTCACTGTATTTTATAAATAGATTTGTATTATTTTTTTTCTTTATTCCATTGTTTAAATAGTTTAAATTAGGCATGGAAACAAACATTAGTTTAAAAATTATATGTTAGATTATCGCAATGTAATGTAATGTTATTGTTATTATGACTCATTATTATTATTATTTATTAATAATTATATAACAACGATATGTTACTATTATATTATTATTATTGAAATAATGAAAAATAATAACTCTTATTATTATTGTTATCATAATTGGTAGATTTTATGTGGCCTGTCCAGGGTGTACCCTGCCTCTCGCCCAAAGTCAGCTGGAATAGGCTCCAGCATAGCCCCGCGACCCTAGTTAGGATAATCGGCAGCACTAAAAGGGCCTGTCTTTAAGGACACCACACGAAATCCTGGCTAATTACTTTCAATCTGAAATGCAAGGCTACCAACCTTAAAAATGGAAGCATCTACTTCTTGATTGTAATCCTGTTTCCCTGCGTGTTTCCATGGAATTCGGAACATGGTTCGGCTTTCATCCTCCCAGAGGAGTCCAGAGTACTGCGCACTCTGGATCTGTTCCATCAGCCACTGCTTCAGTCTCCGACCTCCTGAGTTCGACATCGCGCTTTAGGTCAGCTGAACCAAAAAGTACAGGAATGTCTTTAAAAAAAGAACAAGCGTTGTTTAGAAAGCAAATTTAACGAGATGTTGCTGGCGCTGTCAGATGTTTGAAATGACTCCGACACGCGTCCCTGTCAGGTTTATTGACGCCTTGTAGTGAATGGTAGTGATGCGCCTCGTGTGCACGCTGACCAATCGACGCCATCCAGGCTACGTCAGGCTCCGCCTACTACGGAAGTGTAGTTCACTTAACTGTGGGCATTTACAAGAAATGGCTTGACCTGACTGTCACAGGCCGGCTTTAATGTTGCTGCCCACGTCAACAATCCTTGCAGGGAGTCACAAGTAAACTTGTGGCGTGGGGATTTCTGCAGAGTCCTCCTTTTGCCATTCAGTGTTCTCAGAACACAATACAATTTATTAGAATGAATGTGTTGGTGTTTTTCCACTTAACTAAGAACTGATTATTTTTCATAACCAGTTATTACCATTTATCTTTCTCATCAGAAGTTTAGAAAAGATAACCATAGCATATGAATTCAATGGCATTCATGTATTGTGTTGTTAAGCATCATGTACACATTTATCATTGCTGTAATTGTCAGTGATTGCATTTTATTAAAAAAACAAAACACAAAAATGTGCACCCGCAACTTTATTGAGGAAAAGCAGCATAGAAAATGAATTAATGCATAAACTAAAATGTGCAATTAAAACAATTAACTGCACCAATAAAGTAAAAAAAAAATTTTTACACCCAAACAAAGATGCAATTAGTTTCAGTAAAATTTAAGGAAGACTGTAGAGTTTGGACTTGGAAGATCCTTCAATAAAGAGAAACATTTAAATGATTTACTTACTACAGAATATATGACAGCCCTGAACATAAGAGAGTTATTTCAGGACATGTTTTTGGAAAAACAAAATGTTTGTTTACATCATGTTTTCAACATACGACATATTTCATTCATTATATTTTATTAGCCATATTTCTTAGTAGCCCAGTGATGACCATAATCTTAAACTGAGCATCGTAGCTCCTTTGTGTTTTGCTAAGGATGCCGTCTCTGCTCCATTATCACCCTTTGTTTGGCATAGTGCTCTGCAGACACAGCAGCCTGTCGTTTGCATGTGTAAATCTATAGGATGACCCGTAGTCTGTTCTAAGGAAAATTCTTATATTCTTATATCTTATATTCGGGCCAATAGGGTAATTTACACAACATCAGTAAAGCAGTAGTCCACCGACACAAATTGTTCACTTAGTGTGCATCTACTGCACATCTTTGAGGATACTGACCATATTGTAATAAACAGGTTAACAGGATCCACGTGGAAGCACAGGTGATGTCATCATGGCTAAAGTGCTGAGGCACTTCAAAGTAAGGCGTCTGAGCACTGACCAACTCAGTGAGGAAACCAAAGAGGTACTAGGAGTGAGGTATGAGCAGCCTGTATGGGAATCAACCCATGACTAGAGGGATTAGCATGAAGTAGAAATGAAGTATTTTGGCTTCATGTTTTAGCTGCTCCCTTCGGGATGAGTTGATGGCAAAGAGCAAACGTCCATGTCTTGTTTTATCCAGCGCTGGTCTCCACTTCGCCTCTGGGTCTCTCGTTGCTCTGTGTACTGGACCAGCAGGGAGCCCACCTGCTCTGGATCATTAAATGGACTGGGTTGGAAACTGGACTGCAGCCATGCTCGACACTGTGGACACATGAAAGTAACATTATCTTCTGCTCTGTGTGACAACACGTTGGACCCAAAATAATCTGATAAAACACAGATAAGAGGTGTACTGAGTTCCAGTTCCATTGCTGAAATGCTAAATGTGCTTAATATCAACAACCACTAGATAAACTATTGTAGTGTATTGTTCTATAATTGTTTATCAAAGAAAAGACAAAATAAAACCAATCCAATTTAGGTCCAAATATACTAAGCATTTAAATAAATGTATATATTTAAATTTATATTTATATATTTAAAGAAAAAACAGAATATTTGTATATTTTCAAAGTTCAACATTTCAACTTGTTTCTGTATATAATCCTCTGTTGTCATGTTCAAATGTCGGCCAAGTATTTTTATTTTCAAAACATGCTGCAATCTGCTAAGAAAATAGTTGCTGGGTGCACCCGACCGTCTAGTCACGGTATCTTAAATTTTGTATAATTGAAAGTTTGTGAGGAAAACAAAGCCTTTAAAGTTGGATAAAAAATGTAAGTCAACCTATGATCAAATTTTATGAGATATCAAAGAGCATTTAAGTGAATAATTCCACTTTGTGAGACGATAACCATAGAACTGAAGTGATACTTCAACTCAATGCCAGGTAGGTAGAGCAGCTAAAACTGGAACAATATGGCTAAAATGAAAAACAATGAAATATACCACACAAACTCAGTTGCATTTAGTTTAATGTGAAGGTAATTCCAAGACACACGCACACAGTAATCCAACCTGACGTAATCATCTGAGGTAATGGTGAGTAAACAATTAGAATAATAAAGCTTAACTTTAAACCAGCATGACCGTTTCCCCTTCTACTTCCTTAACACTATTCACTTATTATGTTATTATTGTATGATACAGTCTTTGACTTGTTTGAACACACTTTTTAACATTATTATGAAATATTTTTAAAACAATAATACCTGTGTCCAAAAACAGACCATGTCTGACCTTTAATGTTCCACTCCGCATAAATCAGACATACTGTATGTTAGGCGTGTAGAATAACGTGAGGGCAAAGGTTTTAATAAGTCACTCCACACTAACTGTGCTCCCAAGTTTTACAGGTGTTTCGTTTCAGGTTATTGTTTCATAAAGCTTGGTTTTATATATATTAAGGAACATAACATTGTATTATATACAGTATATCCGTAAAGCTGCAAGCCCGTTTTTAATGGAGTCAGAACCCATTCCTTGTAACACAATTGTTGTGTTTAATTCTTCTTGTTTAATAAATGAAATGAAATGAATAACTACTTAGGCGCTATGTTTCGCCGAACGATAGCCAAGACAGTGTATGGATACCAGGACATATTTTTGGCAATGAATTTCAATTAAAACCAAATCGTACCAAAACCATGACATACGAAAACTGGCCTTGTCCACATGTAGCAGGGTATTTGTAAAACCGGAAATTTCTCCCTCTCCGTTTATAAAAAAAATGGTGTCCACGCCACCTCGTATTTAAACAAAAATGCATCCTCACAAAACCGCATAAATGCATTGGGAACCACAGTCCTAAGCATGCCAAACTTGTAGGCTGCAATAGTTACTAAAATTCTATCCAATCAGAATCATCCTCGGTCATCTCGTCACTTCGGCAAAACATAAAACATGGCGCCAGGTTGACCTCAAAGACCTTCTTCACCTCTGCTTTTCAACGTGAAGCAGTATTTGGGCTTGCATAAACAAGCAAGCAAAAAGTACTAAAACCAACACAGTTCTGAGGGCATCCATGTTGTTTCTGATGTAAATACAGGTCGCGTGTGTAATGTTACAGCATACTTTGTCGCAACGTGGAAACGTAAAACGCTATTTGCGGACATACCCGAACATATAACCGGAGTTTTCTCCAAATCCACACTTTGGCCAGAGGTTTTGAAAACCTTTGTTTTTAGTGCCATGTATCTGCTGGCTTGTGTGGATGGTAGACCAAATTGTGGAAAAGTAACTTCAATTTATGAGATACCCGCCTACGTGTGGACAGGGTGTCACTAAAGTAACTACTGTACATAAGGTTACCAAATAACAGAAACAGTTGTTAGTATGATGCAGTGCAGTTCTACATCGCAATTATAAACACAATAAGATTATTTTATTACAAAATACTGTGATATTTATAGCTTTGAGGCTAATTAGTTAATTTTAAGCAAATCTCATATATCATTCCTCTTTTTAGCCTCCCACTGACAAAATAAATTGGCAGGATGTAAACATGCCTACTTGTTTTCATCCGGAGTCTCACTTTCTATTGGAGGGAGGTGTGGGAAAACTCTGAAATAAAGACATGCTATTTCCCCTCAAACCCTCAAAATCAGTGCATGCGAACATGTTGTAAGATGCTGACAGTGATGCAAAACACGTGATGAGCAGTACCAAGTTAATGCAATCCCAGCAAACCCCCCAATCCACCCACCAGCGGTTCCCCTTCTGTGCCTTGTGGCGTGGTCAGTGCTGGTTGAACGGCAGCCGACGCGCGTGTGAACACACACACACACGCACACACAAATAATACACACGCACACACACACACACACACACATATTGCATCTTTCAGCTGAATGTGAAACGTGTCAAAATGACAAGCCAATCTAAAGTGCGACAGTTTGAAATGGGGTATACTAGTAGTACAATGAATATCTGCAGACTGTTGGAAAAATAATACTCATTAGTCACAATAGTTACACAATCGAATGCCATCCAGTTTAAAGGCAGTATAAACTCATCTATCAGGAATAACTAATACATATAAAGATACTGTCTGAGAGTAATGAATTAAATAATATGTTTATTGTGCTTGTAATAGCACCTTACAGTAGCTGTGTCGAATATTTTGGTAGCTCTCTATCGACAAATTCAAACTCCATCGAGTGCATACTCTTATTAGTATATCTATGTTAGAATAAAAGAGAAGGTATTAAACTGTACATAGATAAATGCACATAGTTTATTGCAAGGTCTAAGCCTTCAAGGCCACATCTATCAATTATCTATTTCTGAATCTAACAAAGAGAAAACATAAACAAAATAGAATTCCAACCATGTCATCCCAAATTTAAGCACAACCCTGTGGAATTCTGCATAGATGATTTATAATAGCAAAAACATATTTGCATCTCGTATGTCATTAATAAAGTGTAAACTTCTCGCATGTACCTCTGAGACTTGTGTCCTCTGGTACTCCTGCAGCTGCTGTAGAAAGCCACAGTTGGGGCCAACAAAGGAGCGCACGGCTTTGACTGCAGTGAGACACTCCTCCCAGCTGTAGTGGGTGACGGTCATCAGGTACGCCACCACCACGGTGGTGCTGCGCGAAACACCTGCAAGGCTGCATGGGCACCAAAAATGAATAAACAGTCAGTCTTTTGTGGCCATAGACAGTGGTTTGAAAAAGCGTTTGCCCCTTTCCCAATTTCTTATTTTTGTTGCATGTTTGTCACACTTAAATGTTTCACATCATCAAATGCAAGTATTAATCAATGACAACACAACTGAACACAAAATGTCGTTTTTTTAAATGAAACTTAAAAACGGAAAAAAAACACCACATAATATTTTATGGTGGTATGATGTTCTTCTTCTAAAAGTGCCATTACTTTTACACCTCAAAAAGACCCTGATGGTCTATTGACCATTGGACTTAGTTTTCCCTCGCCCGGACGCGGGTCATCGGGGTCCCCCTCTGGAGCCAGGCCTGAAGGTGGGGCACGATGGCGAGCGTCTGGTGGCCAGGCCTGCACCCATTGGTCCCGGTCGAGGACACCCCAAAAAGGTAACGTGGCTCCCCCCTCCCATGAGCTCACCACTGGTGGGAGGGACCAAAGGGGTCGGGTGCAAAGAGAGCTGGGTGGAGGCCGGAGGCAGAGGCCTTGGCGGTCCGATCCTCAGCTACAGAAGCTAGTTGTTGGTATGTGGAATGTCACCTCTCTGGCGAGGAAGGAGCCTGAGCTGGTGAGTGACGTGGAGAAATTACGGCTAGATATACTCGGACTCACCTCAGCAAGGGCTCTGGAACCAGTCCTCTCGGGAGGGGCTGGACTTCATTCCACTCTGGTGTTGCCAGCAATGAGAGGCGACGGGCAGGGATGGCAAATCTTGTTGCCCCCCGGCTCCAAGCCTGCGCGTTGGGAGTTTAACCCAGTAAACGAGAGGGTAGTCTCCCTACGCCTTCGGGTGGGGGGACGGGTTCTGACTGTTGTTTGCGCTTATGCGCCAAACAGCAGTTCAGAATACTTTTTGAAGTCCTTAGAGGAACTACTAGAGAGTGCTCCCTCGGGGGATTCCCTTGTCCTGCTGGGTGACTTCAACGCTCATGTTGGCAGCGACAGTGAGATCTGGAGAGGTGAGATTGGGAGGAATGGCCCCCCTGATCTTAACCTGAGCGGTGTTTTGTTATTGGACTTATGTGCTCATCACGGATTGTCTATAATGAACAGCTTTTCAAGGATAAGGGTGTCCACATGTGCACTTGGCAGCAGGACACCCTGGCCGCAGTTTGATAATTGACTTTGTGGTTGTGTCGTCGGACTTGCGGCCAAATGTTTTGGACACTCGAGTGAAGAGAGGGGTGGCGCTGTCAACTGATCACCACCTGGTGGCGAGTTGGTTCCGATGGTGGGGGAGGATGCCGGTCATACCTGGCAGACCCATTGTGAGGGTCTGCTGAGAACGTCTGGCAGAGTCCCCTGTCAGAAGGAGTTTCAACTCCCACCTACGGGAGAGCTTTGACCATGTTCCGAGGGAGGCAGCGGACATTGAGTCCCAGTGGGCGATGTTTCGTGCCTCCATTATCAATGCGGCTGATCGGAGCTGTGGGCGTAAGGTGGTCGATGCCTGTCGTGGCGGTCTGCGGCTCTGGCAGTCACTGAGGCAAAAACCCGGACATGGGAGGAGTTTGGAGAGGCCATGGAAAATGACTTCCGGATGGCTTCAAAGAGATTCTGGACCACCATCCGCCGAGGGGGAAGCAGTGCACAGCCAACACCGTGTATGGTGGGGACGGTGTGCTGCTGAACTCTACTCGAGTTGTTGTGGACCAGTGGAGGGAATACTTTGTAGACCTCCTCAATCCCACAGACACGTCTTCCAACATGGAAGCAGTGCCCGGGGACTCTGAGACGGGTTCTCCTATGTCTGGGGCTGAGGTTACCGAGGTGGTCAAAAAGCTCCTCGATGGAAAGGCCCTGGTGGTGGATGAGATCCTCCCAAAGTTCCTTAAGGCCCTGGATGCTGTAGGCGTGTCTTGGTTGACATGACTCTGCAGCATCGTGTGGACATCGGGGTCGGTTCCCCTGGACTGGCAGACCGGGGTGGTGGTCCCGCTTTTTAACAAGGGAGACCAAAAAGTGTGTTCTAAATCGTGGGATCACACTTTCACCCTTTCTTGTAAGGTCTATTCAGGGGTTCTGGAGAGGAGGATCCGCCGGATAGTCGAATCTCGGATTCAGGAGGAGCAATGTGGTTTTCGTCCTGGTCGTGGAACTGTGGACAAACTCTATACTCTCGGCAGGGTCCTTGAGGGTGCATGGGAGTTTGCCCAACCAGTCTACTTGTGTTTTGTGGACTTGGAGAAGGCATTTGACTGTGTTCCTAGGGGAATACTGTGGGGAGTGCTCCGGGAATATGGGGTATCGGACCACCTAAATCAGGCGGTTCCCTGTTTGGTTCGCATTGCCGGCAATAAGTCGGACCCGTTTCCAGTGAGGGTTGGACTTCGACAGGGCTACCCTTTGTCACTAATTCTGTTAATTACTTAATGGACAGAGTTTCTAGGCGCAGCCAGGGGATTGAGGAGTTTCGGTTTGGTGGCCGCAGGATTCGTTCTCTGCTTTTTGCAGATGATGTGGTCCTGTGGGCTTCATCGAGCAGTGACCTTCAACTCTCACTGGATTGGTTCGCAGCTGAGTGTGAAGCGGCTGGGATGAGAATCAGCACCTCCAAGTCCGAGTCCATGGTTCTCGCCCGGAAAAGAATGGAGTGCCATCTCCGGGTCGGGGATGAGGTCCTGCCTCAAGTAGGGGAGTTTAGGTACCTTGGGGTCTTGTTCACGAGTGAGGGAAGGATGGAACGCGAGATGGACAGACGGATTCGTGCGGCGTCTGCAGTGATGCGGTCTGTCGAGGTGAAGAGTGAGCTGAGCCGAAAGGCAAAGCTCTCAATTTAACGGTCGATCGACGTCACTACCCTCACCTACGGTCATGAGCTTTGGGTAGTGACTAAAAGGACAAGATCGCGGGTACAAGCGGCCAATATGAGTTTTCTCCGCAGGGTGGCTAGGTTGTCCCTTAGAGATAAGGTGAGAAGCACTGTCATCAAGGACAAACTTGGGGGCCAAACCGCTGCTCCTCTGCATTGAGAGGAGCCAGATAAGGTGGCTCTGGCATCTGATCAGGATGTCTCCTGGACGCCTCTCTAGGAAGACCCAGGACACGTTGGAGAGACTATGTCGCTCAGTTGGCCTGGGAACGCCTCCGCATCTGTCGGGAAGAGCTGGACGAAGTGGCCGGGGAGAGGGAGGTCTGGGCTTTCCTGCTTAGGTTGCTGCCCCAGACCCGACATCAGATAAGCGGAAGAAAATGGATGGATGGATACTTTTACACCAGATGTAATGGGAAACCCAACTTCCAAAACCTTTTGTCTCGTCACACCACAGAGTATTTTCCCAAAGGTCTTGGTGATCATCAATATTTTTTGGGACAAAATTGAGACAAGCCGTAATGTTCTTTTTGTTTAGCAGTGATTTTCATCTTGGAAGTCTGCCATGCAGGCCATTTTTGCCCAGTGTACCGGTATTTCTTATGGTGGAGTCATGAACACTGACCTTAACTGAGGCAAGTCAGTCCAATATACTGCAAAATACAACCACAAGCATGCTGCTCTTGTACTGGATCTCTTCAGATTGTGCAGATACCTAATGTTGTGGCCATCATGTTTGTATTTTAATGAATGCTGGATAAAAGGATCCTTGTGACAATTTACCTACCAGTGAACAAGACATGCTCCTCCATTCAGGCGACATTCATGAATGAAGCGGATGCACTCTTTAAAATGTTGCAATCTGTAAAAGAAATCAACACACTTCAAATACTGTATTATTCATTAAATCAAGAAGCAATTGTTGATTTACAGGTAAGCTGGATAAAAAAGGTTGTAAAGCTAAAAATAGCTAAAACATTGGAATTGAGAAAAACATCTTGAATTGAAAGTACAAGGATGTGGCCCACATTGTGTGCTTGTGGCCTCTTAAATTGGGATATGATACAAGTCTAAAATGCAGATGACTCAAATAAAGTTCAATGCCTTACAAAGATTTGCCAAGTTGGCTTGAAAAGTAGTACTCATAAAGAAACTGTGTGGTAGACCAGAGAGCAAACAGCAGACAACAGACCAAGCCAATGCCATCCAATGTGTCAAAAAACACACGCACATGTTGGTCTCTGGCTTGATTCATTCAGAACCATTACCATTACAAGTCTTAATTAAGAGGTATAGCTTTTTTTCTTGTAAAACAGTACCTAAAAACAAACAAAGGCTTGCAGACGTGATATGATGGACATTAATTTTCCTTGCAAGCAGTTGGGAAACACTGATTTCACACAATCAAGAAGTAGAAGACACATAGCAGACTCCTGGGACCAGCTTCTGGTTACTCAACAGCAGACACAGTAGCAGTCTCTGGCTAAAATAGACGCCACCGACACTTCTTCCTGAGACCCAAAGTTCAGAACTTGTCTTTTCAGCACTTTGTTGTGTCTTCCCAGCAACTGAGGCTTCCGCTCATGTTGTTTAATACGCAGAAATTGAGCAGTCTTTAAGTTTAAAACAGCTGAATCTGGTGAAAAGAGCAGAGGCAAAGCATTCACTCTCAAGACTCAGTGGAAGTAAAGTTAGATTCTTTTAAATTGAAGTGGAACTAAAAGTGAAAATGGATTTACTTTAGAATACCACACTTACAAAGGTTGACAAACAGCACAAAACACAGAAAACAAATAAATACATGAATGAATAAATAAATAAATAGATATATTATATTATCATCTCACATAAAAAGATAATGACAAACTGAAATGAAATTTTATTTTATTTAAACATTTGGCCCCATAAACTACAATTACTCATTGAAAAAATCAGTCATTATCATTTTATTTTTATAATGACATCACTGGGGTAAGAATTATATCTAACCAATCATTACATTTCCTCTACTATTGGAGAGGCGTGGACTTTAGTGAAATATAAAAATAATAATTGTGACTAACATTACAAATAAAGGTTTGCAAAATCACCCAACAACTAGGGTGTTAGAAAATAAAATATTGATAACTTACAAAAAATGAAGTGCTCAAGAACAGTCAGCAGTTTACAAAATTAGGACAGAGTCCATATATTGTAGTGCAGTCAGGCTATAGCTTATGATTCACTTCCAAACACTTTTATTGTGATATAGGCTACGTTCACATTGCAAGTCAATTTCGATTTCTTTGCTCATATCGACCTGTATCAGATTTTTTTCATGTCAGTGTGAACAGCACAATTCAGATTTTTTTCAAATGCCACTCAGGTCTCATTTGTATGTGGATATAAATGGGATATGTATGCGATGCAATTGCAGTATGAATGCTCGGGTAGCATATATCCGACATATACGTCATCGAATGGCGCGTACTGCCGTTCTTACCGAGACTTAAAAGGTTCTCGCTGATGTAGGCAATCATAAAAATGTGTGGTTTATCCTGCAAAACTTGGCTAAAACTACTCACTGATGTAGGCAAAAGTTATTCTCATCCAAAAATGATTTTTATAAGGTGTTAGTGAAGCAGCTCTCGCCATTGTCTCTGCAATCCACAGATGTGGAAACAAGTTGTCAACAAACTTCCACACCAAAATTATTGCCCTTTTTCTTCTTGATGTTTACACGGAATCATTTAGTTGAAAAAATATTGACTGCCGTTGCATAAAATTCTTGAAATTGCCACAAACGCCCTAAGGACAGCATTCTAGTAATGTGATACTGAAATGTCGATACCTCTGATACCACCTCTTCATGTGCTAAAGTCGATGCAGAAATCAAAATAGTGATACTTTTGAAACTTCAGGTAAATGATTTTGACAATTGCTTTTTCTGATGTTGTATATTAGCTTGGCTATATTGTAAACCACCCGGCTACTGCAATATACTTAACGGGTTAATATACTGTAAATCAATAAATTACTCTGATGTCTTGTATTCTTTGAGATTACTGCACATTACGTTTTAAAATTTACTAGACCAATTAGATGAATTTGCACATAGTATTGAATTGGTATCGCCAATACCAGCCTCAATTTTACCCAGTATCGAATCAGAAATTAAATCATTGTTATCACACATCGCTGGATCGCTCAACGCGGCAGTCTTTACTTCCGTAAACACAAAGCTGACCATGCACTGACACTTTACAGGCACGTTGCGTTCACATTACAAGTCGAATTTGTTTGGTAATGTGAACAACTACATAAAAAAATCTGATTTTAAACAAAAAAAACAAATTAGGAATCATGCCCTGCTGTGTGAACGTAGCCTTCACACACAAACACACTTTTAAACACACTTTTCTTATTCTGGCGAACTTTGACAATGTGGAAGTATGACATCGTTTTTTATTTTAAAAATTACATTTTTATTAAATTTTGCAGTCCAAGCACAAACAGCTATAAATCGCTAATATACTGTATAATAATAATAATAACAACACTAATAACTTCCCTTGCAAGCCTTTACTGCCATCTCGATGAGTGCACTGCGTGTGTTCATTCACTTCTGCCTTTGTCACATTGAAACAAGCCCTTTAAGAAGCCTCATAGCAGCAGTATATTCAAATAACTTGGTCTTGTGGAGAGAGCCATCTACCAGTACGGTGAAGCTAAATTTAAACTAAATAAATACCATTTACTTTTTCCGTTTCTGCTCAATATTTGTTCCCGGTTGTGGCTCTACGTCAACTGCCAAACCGCTGCATTTCCTCAAACTACAGTGTGAATCGAGGATCAAACTGGTGCGCATTAATTAACTGCGTGTCAAAAAAATTGTGCCGTTAAAGGGACTTTCCGTTAACTTGTGATTAATGCTGTAACAATGACAGCTTTAGATATTTATATATGTATATGATCAAAATACCAGTTGAGAAATTGCAAGAATTCTGCACTATTGGTTCTCAAGGAGGTGCTAAGTAGAGCTTCAGATTGCAAAAAAAAAGGGTGAGACAAAAATTTTTTGTGACTAAGCAAATAATTGCAAACAAGCATTAAAGTGAAAAAGGCTGCTCATCTGCTAATCAAAAGTTCAAGACCACAACCTTTAACAGCCAAAATATTGGCAAAAATGTGGATTAAATATCATTTTCTGTCAGGTATTCACACTGTCAAGATCTCATGATGGCAAAGGCAAAAACGCTTCCTCTCTTTGAACACAGTGGAATTGTTGAGCTGCATATGCAAGGCCTCCAGCAGCGTGCCACTACTGATGAGGTTGAGTGCAGTAAATCATTCAAAACATCTAAAAAAATCCTGAGAGTTATGGAATAAAAAAGTCAATTGGTAGACAATTGGTAAAAAAGGCACCAGCCCTGAGCCGAAGGATCTGACTGGCTGTTTGTCAAGACACCAGATGACTCTTGGCTCAAATGAAGGTTGTTACTGGTACAATCCAATCCAATCCAAAGCACAATCCAATGACCATCAAACAGAATTTGTGAGGGAAAGGCTTTTAGAGCAAAATACAGAAAGACACAAAAAAAACAAAGACTTTGTCCTCTTCAACGCGACAAAATTGCCCATTTGGAATTTGTATGAGAGCAGCAAATATGGGAGACTAGAAGGTGGAAGAAAGTTTTATTTTCTGATGGAAAAAATTGTAACCTTGACAGTCCTGATGGCTTTCAACGTTATTGGCATGACAAAAATATCCCACCTGAGATGTTTTCCACACGGCACAGTGGAAGGAGCGCAATCACAATTGGGGGTGCTTTTTCCGTCAATGGAAAAATAGAGCTTTAGGTTGTGCAGGGATGTCAAACAGCAGACGGCTATGTGGAGATGTTGCAGGGGGTATCCCTCATGACTGAAGGCCCTCATCTGTGTATGTGCCCGCCTGACAAAGGACTTCTTCCAGATGAACAATCCCTCTCTTTTGGACCATCCTGAGTGTTACCCTGAGCTAAATCCAATTGGGTAAAAATGGCAAGGGAAGTTTACAAAAATGGACATCAGTTCCAGAAATTAGATGCCTTCAGGGACACCATTTTCAACACTTTAAGGAAATTGGAGGTGAGAATAGAGCAGCTGCTGATTACTGAGTACTTTTTTTTTTTTTTTTTAATTCTATTTTAAGGTGTTTTTTGACTTTCTTGAGGTATGCTCTTAAACGTTTGATCAGCTGGTGACCAACCTATTTCACTTTAATGGTTGTTTGCAATAAATTGCTTATTCGAAATATTTTTGTCTCACTCCAGTTACTTCTTTTTACAGTTTGAAAATCGAAAGAGAGCCTCCTTAGGATCCCACAGGAGAAAATGTAAAATTTTGCAATTTTTAACGGGTCTTAAAGTTTTGATCTGGAGTGTGTGTGTGTGTGTGTGTGTGTGTGTGTTTGTACATGCATATGTTTTATTCAATTATAGCTTTTCCCTAATGTGGGGCTGGCAAGCCATTTGCACCACAATCTAGAGTTAGGGCTGACAGAAGCTCTTAACAGCTATATGTGCCATCCGCACAGATGTATAAACAACAGTCTTTGCTGTGGACGTCACACAACGAAAGGGACCCCCTGACTGGCAAGGGCCCCTGAGCTGCTCTGCGAGTGGCAGTTAGCCTCGCCACTCGCATCAGTCAGACTGGAGATTGTGACAGAGTGGGGATCATTAAAGCGCTGGGTGGTCAAAGGGAACAGCCAGATGTCACAGAGGTTTCCTTCCTCTGCGGCCTGAGGGAAGGTGTCTGATTGCAACACTGGAGGTCAGACCTCTCCGCGCCAATCAGCAACATCCATCCAACCAACCAAGCTCCTCTACTCATCCTACTTTGACACTTTATGGCGCTTTTCTAAGGATTAAAAAGTACACCAAACCCCAAATATTTATTATGCACAAATATATTACGGAGCCATGACGCCAACAGTTCAACTCCGTGTTGGGACTGAGGTCTTGCCTCAGGTGGAGGAGTTCAAGTATCTCGGGTTCTTGTTCACGAGCGAGGGAAGGTTGGAGCGTGAGATCGACAGACGGATCGGTGCAGCATCTGCAGTAATGCGGTCGCTGTACCGGAGCGTCGTGGTGAAGAGAGAGCTGAGCCGGAAGGCAAAGCTCTCTGTTTACCAATCGATCTACGTTCCCACCCTCACCTATGGTCATGAGTTATGGGTCATGACCAAAAGAATGAGATCGCGAATACAAGCGGCGGAAATGAGTTTCCTTCGTAGGGTGGCTGGACTCACCCTAAGAAATAGTGTGAGGAGCTCGGCCATCCGGGAGGAGCTCAGAGTAGAGCCGCTGCTCCTTTACACCGAGAGGAGCCAGTTGAGGTGGCTAGGGCATCTAGTCCGGATGCCTCCCGGGCGCCTCCCTGGTTAAGTGTTTCGGGCATGCCCAGTCGGGAGAAGGCTGCCGGGAAGACCTAGGACACGCTGGAGGGACTATGTCTTACAGCTGGCCTGGGAACGCCTTGGTGTCCTCTCGATGGACCTGGAAGAGGTCGCTGAGAACCGGGAAGTCTGGACTTCCCTACTGAAGCTGCTGCACCCGCGACCCGGACCCGGATAAGCGGAGGAAAATCGATGGATGGATGGATGGACACCAACAGTAAGTAAAAATAGGAGCAGAACCCTGCCGGAACAGTGCTGCAAAGAAGGACCTCACCACTGCCCTCCACTGGCTATCCAGTAAAAAGGTGGTCATAAAACATTTTCTATATGGATATTAAAACTGTGGCTGAAACTTTGGGGGTACAGTCTAGACGTGTCTTGCGTATTTGGGCCAAGTTAATGTTAAGCTAGTGTTGCATGAACAGAAGCTACGTGGAACTTAACATAAACACTGTGAATCACAGGCCACTGCCAGGGTGGAGGGCCAGCTCATGATGCTTACGACACCTATCAGATGACACATGGAATTATCCCGGCATGCTCTCTCTGCACCATAAATACGCATGCAACCACGGATATAGAAAAACAAATCGACATTGTTAGCAACATTACTGCATTGAAGAAACACCAATTTTGCCTATACACTACACAAACAGGTGACGGGTAACTATTACAAACATTTATTGTCACAAAGTTATTTGTTCTTCTGTACAATAATAATAAACCACATGGTGTCACTCATCCAAATGACAATCTTCCGTTGAAATTTGAGGAATAGGTCACATTGTATTAAAATGTCCGTGGTTACATATGTCTGTTAATACTCACAGGTTCTCGCTGGAGGCATCAGCTGCATGAATACAAAGGTAGGTCTTGTCCTGAACAAAAAAAACACTTGAGATAATATACTTTTTTTGCCACAACCTTGTGTTCAGTGCAATTTGAATAGACAGACACCACCAAATGTTCCATGTACTGTGGGGAAATTATTTAAAGATGCCACATTTTAAATATTCTGTGCTAGCATTTCTTCAAGAAACTAGTTGCAATGTATTTTTGCCCACAGTGGGACTTGAACCCTTCACCTTTGTTATCTTACATCCCTAGTAGTCCTTAAACATTGACACACTGTGACTGCAGATAATCTCATTTTTGGTTGACAGTAAATGCAAATATATGATTGCTCTTCATAAAGTCAATTTATTGATGGTGGTCCACAAACACTTCAAAGACAGTCTCAACCAAATATAACACGTCCCTGCCCTCTGCTGGCTAATGACACATAGCACATTATTAAAGTCTCACTAAACACCTGGTAGATAATAATTAGAAGGCAAGTATAAGAAATATTCACAGCATTTCTTTTACACTAACCTCAAACACAGGTCTAGCGTTGTTGTACACAGACAGGATATGGGTGATGCCATTCTGTGACAGGCTTTGGAGGTTTTCTGCATCTAGGTCAAGGACAAAGGGGGAAAGGTTATGTACTATCGGAGAATTTGAAAGTTGGGAGTCTTGGGACACAGTGACGACTATTAATGACAGTTACTCCCGTGGTATGTTTGTGCTTGATCCATCTGCACAATGGCTAAAGTTAGAGCACTTCAAATGCCATTTTAAGTTGGTCATGCACTGTAGTGACAAACACACTCATACCAATTCAGTTTGAGGATGACACTCATTAAAACCATAATTTAACAGTTATTCTGCCCCATCTAAACCGATGTCTTGTAGGGGAAATAACACAAAGGGATGCTAGATTAACCAGGTATCTATCCAATACTGTACAATGTTTGCTCAAACAACCAAGCAGTCAGATAAAGGAAGAAACACAATGACTTTGATGTTGCAAACTAGTAGTAGTGCAAATATTTTACTCATCTAATTGAGAATAACTACATATTACATGATAATATATAAAAATAAAATGATATGTTCTAAATTTGTAATATAATGGATGTTGTAAATTCACTTGATAATACTTTATTGTACTTTATATAATAATTAAGTATTATTATATTAAGTATTATACCATTATTACATTTGGTTATGTTCATGAGAGTAAAGTTCATATTGTTTTATTGTGTCCTACTTTCTTAGAGTTAACATTTATATTTCCAGTAAATGTGTTCCAATAAAAGTTCAAATAAATACTATATAGCGATTCTTACCTCTTATATTCCCGAGGTAAAGGCCGTCAACAACCTGTGAAGCAGAAGTCACAGACATGGTGTACCCTTGTGAGTTTCTACGTTATAGTCTGGTTTAAAAAAATTCCCCTAAAAAGGAACAAATGTGTCCTGACATGAGCTTGATAGGATTTGAGGCTTATCCTTAAGAACCACCAAGCACAGCTAAAGGAACATTTCCCAGGGACATACAAGGACTGAAGCAATGAAGCATCATCCCAAGGAAGAAGTTATGACTGGAATGAAGTATGTGCATTTTCTGATCAAACAATGCACTCCCAAAATACTGATTAACACATTTGCACAAATAACTACTAGATGTAAACAGCATGATATGATAGCAGAATTATCATAAGGTAAAATATAATACTGTTTTGACCCCTTTGCAATTTTTCTGACTCATCATAGGATGGCCAGAGGTCATGTGAAAAACAGGCTGTGGACTTTGTTCCTTCCTGAATAACATTGTTAAAGGTAAATGCAAGCAAAGTCCATATGCTTTGGTACCAACTTCCTGAAATCACACTTGGCTCTGTTTTAACCCTTTTTTGGCATTTCTTTACAATGTCTTAGTTGTTCAGCTGTGGCCCGAAATGAGTTTTCTCCATTGGGCGGCTGGGTTGTCCCTTAGAGATAAGGTGAGAAACAATGTCATCAGGGAGAAACTTGGGAGTCAAAACGCTGCTCCTCTGCATTGAGAGGAGCCAGATGAGGTGGCTCTGGCATCCGGTCAGGATGCCTCCTGGACGCCTCTCTAGGGAGGTGTTCAGGGGACGTCTGACTGGGAAGTGGCCTCAAGGAAGACCCAGGACACGTTTGAGAGACTATGTCTCTTAACTGGCCTGGGAATGCATCAGGACAAAGTAACTGAGCAGGGAGAAGTTTTGTCTTCTCTGCTTAGGCTGCTGGCCTGCGACTGGATAGGCTGAAGAAAATATATGGATTATTTGCTTGCATGTGTGCATCTAAGCAGAGCTATCAAGATACCCCATTACTAAAAAACAAAAATGTATACATATATACAATACCAGCTAAAATCTTAAACAGCCACCTTGAACGTTAACAGTTATCAAGATACCACGTTACTAAAAAACACAAAATTATACAGTACCAACTACAATCAGCCAACTTGAACGTAAACTGTCCAAATATGTCGTGATTCAGGACACAAATGGGACTCCAGATCACTGTAACACAAAACGAGAACACAAAATAGTACATAATCTCGGAACTTACCTTATTCATTCCATTGCCCATGTCTTTGTCTGTTGTTTATTATCGGAAAGTGTTTCCTAAAACGACGCTGGCTCAAAAACGCGAAGCTAGGCTACAGTTTGGGTGATTAAATTACGTACAATTACAAATCACGCACATCGCTATGTATTGTCTGTTGGGTGGTTTAATTGCATTAAAATAATTCTACAGTATATAGATTTGTCGTTAAACCTTTCTAGACTTAAAGAAACTCCAGCAGCTCCGACATGTTCTGTCGTCTTCCGGATTGTTTTTAAAGTAAACAACCCGTTCATCCGGGAAGTGACGTCACGCGAGTAGCCACCTGCACTACCTGGAAAAGGCGCGTTTATTCAGCATGACGCGTTACTGAATGATGAAGTTTTTAATATTTCAAAACGATTCATCAAATACCGTAAGGAATTTCCACAAGGAAACTGGCCATTTACTAAGTTTTCTAATACAACAAAGAATTTTTAATAAATGCTGTATTTTGGGTAAGTTCCAAACAATCCGACAGGTTTGTCCGACCTTTCAAAACCGCATAGGCTGCAGTAAAGCAAGCGTGCCAGAAGGGCATTGGTGTCATTTGGTGCTGATGGGCATGTAGCATTGGTAAATGTGACGACTACTTAACACAGATAGGGTGAGGAGCTCAGTCATCTGGAAGGAACTGGAGTAGAGATACATAGATACTTTATATTCAAGATAAATTTGGGGCCGCTGCTCCTTCACGTTGAGACGAACCAGTTGAGTCAGCTCAGGCATCTAGTCTGGATGCATGTCAGACGCCTCCCTGGTGCAGTGTTCCGGGTGTGCCAGGCCGGGAGAAGATGGAAGAGATGGCCGAGGAACAGGAAGTCTTGACTTCCCTAATGTGACTGATACCCCGCGACACGGACAGGCGGAGGAAAATGGAATGGAGTACTTAACACAGTCAATGTGTATTATAAGATTGTACAGCTGTCTGATGTTTCTAATTGCAAGTATTTAAATGCTTCATGTGGTTAATGTACTGTAGTTACACTATTACCAGTTTAATGTACTCCCACCCATTTTCTTTGCATACCACATACTCACACCGACACAATTTAGATTTGTTTTATTTCTTTAATATACAATGAACATAAGAGGAAGAGGTCTTCCACAATATTGTAAAGTGGACGATTGATAAATACAGTAATGCAGGCATTCTTGGATTTGTAATTGGTCTGCTTTTATTTTCAAATGTGAAACATTATTTGCATGTTACTTTACTTTTTCCACTGCTTGTTTTCGTAGTCCCAGTTTACAGAGAAGCCTTGCACAGGGTTGATTCTCATGTCCAACATCCTCTGCAGCTCTTTCTCTTTGTACTCATCATTAAGTGTGTGAGGAACTGGTCCAAACACTGGTAAAATACAAAGACAGATGTTGAACCTATTTTGGCTGCCTGAAAGCAACAATCTTAACAGCTGTATTTTCACATGGATCTAAACAAACTTTAATCAATTATAGCCTTATAATTACTGAAAGAACGTACCGTACTTCCTCTGCCAAAGCAACACCAAACCAGTAAAGCCAATGAAGAAAAACACTCCACCAACCACAGACTTCCACTCAGAAGATCCCTGGTTCATCTCAGCAAAGCTCTCCTTGAAGCTGATGCGATACACTGAACAATCGGGCAACGGTTGGGCACAAATTTAGTTAATTAAATGTTTAGAACTGTACTATATGTATTGCTGTATTATCACAATATTGCAATGGGATTGTCTTAAAAGTCTACCAGATCAAAAGAAACAAGCATCTCATTGCATCACAAGCTTACATGCAATTTTCTCCTCATTGGAGAGTGCAGCCCATGCCCCCTTCTCCTTCTCCTTGAGGGACTTTTGCTCTGCACTCAGGTTCTGCACATAGCGGATATCTGGGAGGGGGGTATCCCGACTGTCAAAATAGGCAGGGAGCGTATAGGCCTCCACCTTAGCAACACCTGCAAAGGTCAGCATAGACACTCATTAAAACTGGTACAGCAAACTTCAGCTTTAGCGATGCCATGTTTGCTGTGCAAGCAAAGTGTGTTTGATGAAGAGGTCTATCATGTTTTAAGAGCCACCACTTGCTTTTCACTACCTTGAGATGTGGAACTTCTTTGTTCCACAATTAGAAAAAAACACATACACTGCGGGTCACATTTTGGCTCTTATTATTCCATAAGACACAAATAAAATCCATTAATTCACATTAGCGTAAGTGATATTTACCATGACCTCCGCGAAGACAAACAGCCGTGGAAATGGCACGTTTGCCAACGAGACTCAGGGCTCTAGTTGCCAACATTCTATGGAAGTAAAAACAAACACTAAAATTGATTCTCATAATTCAAATGACAAAACATTTAGGAAAAACAATCGTTTTTATGTTAAAGAAAATGTCTGAGTGCTGGGGTACCTAATTTATCGGAAGACCTCAATATCGCAAATAGATTGGTGTATGTCCAAATGGAGGCTGTCTGCACGCATTAAACTAGAGAGAAAGCCTTCATTTGATCTAAATATTGCTTATAAAGACAACCTTGCCTTGGGTGTACTGACCTCCAAGATCTGACAATCGCGTAATTAAGCTTCAAAACACCAAACCCAACTATTAAAACTGAGAATTAACGTACAATCTTACTTGACAAGTGTAAAAACCTGACGTCTAGTATTGACGTCTCTACCGTGTTTTATGGCTAAAGTTAGCATTAGCTGCACACGCAAGGTCATAGCGCCGCGGTAAAAATGTAATTCATTAATATGGATGTCGGCTGAGTTTTACAGCGCAGTATTTGTCGCCTTGTGACTTGGTGGTAGAAATTATGTTTAAAATTAACAATGGAAGAAAAGCCAATGCGGAAAGACAAATATAGCTATCGTGGACTCGCTGCTGTAGTCTAACGACAGCTAGTCAACCGTTAGCGAAAGGTAGCTTCGACCGGGTTGGACAAAGTCACTCGTGGCACTCACCTCAAATCGGCTAAAACTGCCGTGTGAGCGTATAAACTTTACATATGAAAATTTAATTAATGTTCTTAATTTGTTACCGATACAGGCAATACACTACAAAAATGCAGTAAAAGGGCTTACTGTCTTTTCCTTTCTGTGGCCCGCAGCTATTCTGAAAGGAAGCGTGATAGGGACCGGAAGTACTTCACTAGGTAGGTCAATACTGCATGTACTTTACGACAAAATCGGCCATTTTTACGGTACTATTGTTCTGGTTTACGGTAGCGCCGGTTCAGCACTAAACGAGTATTAGAAGGAAAGGAAGATTAAGTTGACCGTAGGATCATCGTACTAGGTTATATTAGACGATGCATAGAAGGACATCACTTTATGTTTGCTGAATGGTATATACACTCGTGTGTAGGCTTAGCGTCAAGCACATACTCTGGCTTCACGTGACAACAGAGGTACGACTTTCCTCCCGGCATGATATGAAATATTAGCTAACTTGTCAATAGTATCGCGTCTGCCGTATTTCCTTCACAATCATGCCAATTCAGCTGACAAGTCAGGCGTACTGTAAAATGATCTTACACGCTGCCAAGTATCCCCACAACGCCGTGAACGGCTTGTTGGTGGCAGAAAAAGCCAAGGAGAAAAAGAAAGACCACCACGACCCTGTCTTGTGCGTGGACTGCGTGCCGCTCTTCCACTGCACTCTGGCTCTAGCACCCATGCTTGAAGTTGCTTTAACACTGGTGAGTCTATTTCTGTCACTATTTATCTTGCCAATTATTTATCAGGTATCAACGTTAACAATTAATGTAAAAAAGAATGTTCGTTCATTATTTATTTTGAACGTGTACCGTTCTGCCTGTCAGGCGTGAAGTGCAAGTGCCCTCTGTGCTTTGTTGTACTAACGAAGAGAGAACATGGTGATTATAGGACAGCCACAGTTACAATGGCACCCTCTGGTTTGTGGTTGAAAAACCTGGGGAGACTGGGGGGGGGGCAGATGAGAACAATACAGGCAGAACCTGTTGCAATCTCGTTGGAGAACCTAATGTGCAGAGTGACCAGAAAATACAATAATACATAATTACAACATCAGCATTCCTACCTGTTATAGTGTGTGGTTTTGCTTAATTTAGGATGTTGTAATTGAAAGCTGAGCAGCAGGAAGCAATCAACATCAATACTAGACATTGGCAGTACAAGGTGATCCTGGAGTTATATACACTGCCTGGCCAAAAAAAGTCGCCACCTGGATTTAACTAAGCAAAAAGGTACCAGGTTGCTGCAGTTGGTCAGGTCTAGGTTCAGCAACACTATGTGCTCAAAGAATGAGGTCAGCAGACTACCTGAATATACTGACTGAGCAGGTTATTCCATCAGTAGATTTTTTTCTTCCCAGACGGCACGGGCATATTCCAAGATGACAACACCAGAATTCATTGGGCTCAAATTGTAAAAGTGTGTTTCAGGGAGCATGAGATATCATTTTCACACATGGAGTCCAGATCTTAACCCTATTGAGAATCTTTGGGATGTGCTGGAGAAGGCTATGCGAAGCGGTCAGACTCTACCATCAACAATGCAAGATCTTGATGAAAAATGAATGCTGGATGGAAATTAATCTTGTGACATTAAAGAAGCTTATCGAAACAATGTCACAGCGAATGCGTGCTGTAATCAAAGATAAAGAGGGTCTAACGAAATATTAGCGTGTGTGACCTTTTTTTGGAGCCAGGCAGTGTACAAGTTCCGTTCCTACTAGGGATGTTACAGTACAGGGTAAAACAATGAGTGCATTGATGAACTGCAACCTGCAGCAATTAGCTCTCCACTTCAGGTAAGAAATTTTACTTAAAATAAAGTAGTTATCACCTTCTTCGAACTCCTAAGTCATTCACACTGTACACAGAACACATAAAGCACATAAAATACACTAATAAAAACACAAAATACAGTAATTAAATGAAACCGTACTAAAAAAAAAAAAGCGAACATAAGATGCTTTCATCTGACAAGATCATGTTTAAGGATACTGTAGTGACATGGCCAGCTTTGATTTTTGACTGGCCATGACCGTGAACGTGACTTGAGTCCTGACTGTGCGGGGGTGTGTGTAGGACAATTGAGCATGCAGATGTTGTTTTGTCATGTTTCCAACAGCACAGTAGCCTGTTTTGCTTTTGCAATACAGATATTGATGACCGACCCTCCACCTTGTCAACCTTACATTACAATACGATCTTTATCCTTAACGATGGTTGCGGCAGTCGAGTGCACTTGATCTGCACATACTGTAGTGCCTTGTTCCACTCTAACTAGTTTTTCAGCAGGTCTTATGTTTACAGACCAAAATTAAGTTGTAAACATTTTTTTTGTAGAGCGTACATAACCATGAAACAGAACGTTGAAAACTGAGGACCACCTGTATTTAAAAAAAAAAAAAAAAGTGATTTAAGGTTGAGCATACAAACTGTATGTGTTGAGTTTAGCATGTGGGTCAGACTTCGGCTGCCCAAACATTAAGATTGCCACAAAGAACTTAACACTGCAGTTATTTCAGAAATTCAAGGACTATAAATGGGATAGTGGACTATAATGGGAAAACACAGCGCGCGTGTGTGTGTGTGTGTGTGTGTGTGTGTGTGTGTGTGTGTGTGTGTGTGTATGTGTATATATATACA